>CAUYTI010105921.1:0-34492 GCA_963575145.1 Galago senegalensis | reverse complement strand
TTTGAAATATTTTCATCAAACTGGTTAACATAGCCTTTATGTCATTTTCTTAGTTATTGTGTTAAGATGTTTATATTCTGCTTAGAAAGATTCACTTGTACCCTTGAAACATAAACCATAGAAGTGAAGTATTTTCAAAAGAATATTTTCAAAAATGGCTTATAAGCATTCAAAAGTACATAGAATGTTGTGGTGATTATTTTGAAAAAATATACTAATCAAAATTATTTTACATTTCTTAATTTTTGTGTGTCTCAAAACTTTTGCAGTGTCCCTTTTTATAGCTGGGTACAGAGTTGCGATTCTATTAAAGTCTATTGAATTAGTGAACAAAGTAGCTAGAGGTATGTCAAGGAAATAGACTGCTGGTAACTAAGACAGTAACAAGTCAGCCTCTGCTCCTGATTTCCTGCTGAGTGGACACAACCAACTTCCTTGACGAGGAAGCTGCCCAATATAACCCTATGTCTATAAGAATCAGGTAAGAAGATTTCAGAAGCAAGAACTTAAAAACAACTCAATTGGCTTAAGTGGTAATTAGTTTACATAAATGAAAAGTTGAGAACTAAATAAACTTTCAGTGTGATATGGATTAGGCCTCACATCTTGCTGTTTATTGATTGATTGATTGTTCCTTTAGAGAAGTCTGCTTATATAAAAACAAAAAATTTGAACTTTGCCCAGGCTTACAGTTTTTAAACCTTAGCATTCCTTTCTTGTGAGGGATGTTGTGTGCATGGTGGGATTTTTGCAGAACCCTGCCCTTTACCAATTAGTTGCCTTCCCCTGAAGGGGGACTTTCTTGTAATTATTTCTCACCCTCACTAAAGGTTGGTGGTACATATTACTAGCTTCAGTTGAAGATGGTCACACCGTAAGTGCCAGGAGCAGGATAGGATTGCCTGGTTGATTACCAGGTTGTTTTCTGTTCTCTGCACCATGTTTGGCTCATCTTGGAGTCCTCAGAAAAGCAAATATCAGGCTTGGCACAAGCTTTCATGATTATTTCCAGAACAGATTTAAGGAGAACACCAGCTGGGCAATTACCTGGGGCACCAGACCTCAAAAGCCACTAAATGGGGAAAAGCCACTTCGGGGAACAAAAATTACTAGACTTTATTCCGGGGAATAGTACTATATGTGCTTAGAAGAAATACATTCATGGGCCACCTGTCAAAAGAAAGAACCCTTTTATAGGCGCCCACCAAGCAGCTGCTTTACTAGGGCATGCAAGTGAGCTACTGCAAGGCATGTATTTAAATACATAAAGGGGGCACCGGGGCTAGATCCAAATCCAATCATTCAAGGTGGTATTGCCACTGGCTTATTTTCTTTTAAGCCTTGAGTCAGCCTGCTGGTGCCAGCATTGAACTTTCTGCCTAAAAGCATGTTGGACAAGTGTATTGCTTGAAGGGGGCCTGTGTTACTAGCTGGGCTGGAGCATTCCTTCACCCTGTCTCTCAAGGCATAGATCTTTATGGAAGGATCATGTGTATTTTTTTTCACATTGTGCTCAGATGATACTAATAAGCTGAAGCTGCAGAAATCCTCAGCAGTATGGGGCTCCTTTAAAGCCACCAAAGGGGCCAGACAGTGCACACACATGTGTATTTGCTTCTTATTGCTGCTGTAGCAAATTAGTTTAAATATGGTGGCTTCAAACACCAGTTTACTCTCTTACAGGTCTGGGGATCAGAAGTCTAAAACAAAAAAGCTGGCAGAACTGTATTGCTTCTAGAGGCTTCTGTGAGGGTGTGTGAAGGGAATCTATTTTCTTGCTTTTTCCAACTTCAAGAAGTTTCCTGTGTTTCTTCAGTTGACCCCTTTACACATGTGACCCCTTTACACATCATTCCAGCCTTTTAGCATCCATCCTCACATCCCCTTCCGTTCCTCTGGCCTCCTTCCTGCCTCTGCGTTATAAGGACATTATGGACTTACTATGCCCATCTCCTCATAAACCAGGATAATCTCTCTACTTCAAAGTACTTCATTGAATCACATCCACAGTCTTCTGTTGTAGATGGCACTTGGGATCAGGGAGGTTATGGGGATTAGGCAGTAGGCATTATGGGAAGTCATTACTCAGCCTACCACGACATCATTATGTGTTTATGCACAATTTCTGGAAGTATGGTGTTTCATTCCCAGTCAGTGAGATGGGTCATCTCTTTACCTCCTGCTGTCATGCTTCACCTGAAGTCTCAGAGTGTTAGAGTAGCTTTAGGCATTCTGGGTTCTGACAAAATGGCATTGGGGTTGAGGATACATTTGATTTGGCTTTAATGGTATGTATTTATGTTGCTCACCATCACGATCAGGCCTTTTAAATGTGTTGCTGGATGCCTGGAGTAGTAATAGCTTCCAGAAGTAATCCTGTTTTCTGTTGTGCTAACTCGCTCAACACTGTGCCTGGAAGGGACTGTTCCAAAGATTACATTGCACTAAGAACATATCCTGTGGTGACTGAAACTCTATGTAAACAGACAGGATTGGAGCGTCAGGGATCAAAATACCTAGAGCCTGAAGCCCCTTTGTAGAAAATCATTGTAACCACTAAACATTGTAATTTCAATTTTCACTTAAAATTATAAGCAAAAAATTTATTTTTCATTAACACCTGGCTAAAATTATCCTTAAGTAAAAATCAAATTTCAATCCACCATACTAGAGGACAGAATGGATTATCTTTATTTACAAAACAATTCTCTTTATAGAAAATGATATTACCAAATATTTTTCATATGGGGACGCAATTAAGAAGTACTCAGCCGAAATTGTAAAGAAAAAATGTATTTTAAGGCTATTCCAGAAAGTTTATAATAAAATCATTGCATTCTTATTCTGCTCTGGGTGATGCTTATGCTGTTTGTCAGCTTCTAAAAATGTATTTCTTGTGATTCTTTTTCCATCCTAAGTATTTAATTTCATACCTAAATATCTAATTTTATTTTTCTTAAGGAGTCTAACACACCCACCCATGTGTATAGGATTTATGTCCCACAGAATTGGCACCTGACACAGACAACATTGTGTAATTCGGGGTCCAGCTTCTCTACCTGTCAGTTTGCCCTTCTGTTTTTCTATATACTCAAGTTCATTGTATCTTTACACTTGATCTTAGCCAAAAGGCCGAGAAGCGATCATTGTATCTTTATAATTAAGGTTAGAAAGTGATTCAGACAGAATTAGGTGAATGCGAAAAATACTGTAAACTTTTTTCTTTTAAAGTTGCAACAACATATCCCCGTTTTGTGACTTCTCATACATGAGTATAGACATTTATTAATAAAATGATATGTAATATATTACTGAAGCCTGGTTTTATTTTTAGCATAGTCCAACTTATAAATAATACGGTACATAAATATTCTATGAAATAGAAATACTATTACTAAAAACCAAACATTTGCCTCATTTTATTTCCTGTTTGTACATACTGTATTTTTATTCGTGGATTTTTCTGTAAGAGGATGTGAATGTAATCACCATTTTTAATACATTACTAAAAAGGAACTTTTTAGAAACGTTATCCTGACATTTGTCTAAATGGTTTTTTAGGCAAGGCATTTGTTGCACTCTAAATTGGGAATAGAGAGCAAAGCTCTGGAAGAGCGAGGACTAATGTCACGGACTAGAGATAGGCTGTAGTGCTGAGGTGGAATGGGTCCTGCTGGAATCTTTTAAAATTTATTATTTGCCATTTATAAATCTGCATGGGGAATGAGAATATCACTATGGAATGTTGTATGAATAGGTTAATTCAAAAGTCATCCAGAATGTATAATTGAGAAAAGAGCCAAAGTTGTGGCAGACTAGTCTAGAAAATGTGAACTGTGACAAAAAAGACACTAGGGATGCTTAGAGGACTGCAGATGGGTCTCCCTACACCGATTTTTATTGTATTTATTTTTATTTTGTTTATTTATTGTTTTTGTTGTTGCAGTTTTCAGCCGGGGCCAGGATTGAATGCGCCACCTCTGGCATATGGGGCCAGCACCCTACTCTTTGAGCCACAGATCCCACCCCAAACCAATTTTTAAAAAGAACTTCCAGGTTGGGACCTGAGCTGGTTTGCCCCAGAGGAAGAGGGCAGTCAGTGCCTTGAAATAATTGCCTTGAGCCTGTGCTGAAGGATGGGGACTGAGCTTCATTGAGAATGGCTTGTGATAGGACCAAAAAAAAAGGATGAGCAGGTACTTTTTTAGGTCAATAAAACCAGCTGCGACCTTACTAGTATTTTGTAGGCAGAAGACAAAAGAGTTTGAGTCGCCAAGATTGGCTTTATTATTCATAATGTGAATAAGGCTTATGAAAAGAAAACACAAGGCCGCTGGCCTGCCATAATGACTATAGCCAAGGTGACCAGAGGAATCCTTGATTCCTCTTTATCTAGAAGCGTTCTGTTAAATGGGGCACAAAGGGTTAAAAGGCAAAGTCCTTCCCTCAGGAGGAAAGCTCATGTACCAGTATAAACGTCTCAATGACACTGTGTGTGAAATTTTAAAAAGCCACACCATTAAGAATGATTATGAGCTTGTTAAGGATAATTGGGAATTTGAAAAAGCTGAAAAAAGAAATATCATGCATAGTTGAGTCATCCAAACACAATCACTATTTGATTCATTCCCTTCAATGATTTTCAATGCAGAATTTATTTTACTCAATTTTGGAAGTTCACCATATTTAAAATTTTGTACTTTTTAAACTTTATGTACATGAAGTATTTCGAATCTTATTCTATGGTATTTTATAAACATTATTTTAATGGTTGCACAATATTCAACTTTGTGATTATTTTATATTTGAATCTATATATATTATATCTTTACACTATTGGAAATAATCTACTATAAACATTTTTAATATTATTAAACCCCAGTATTTCGCATTATGCTTAAAAGCCCAGAAGGTAAAATTAGAGAAATTCAATTTTGAGCTACTTAATATTTGAATGACCTTGAAAAATTATTTCTTCACACACATTTTGGTATCATCATCTGAAAATTAAGATAATAATAATACCTGCTCACAGAATTACAGTGACAGTCTGAAATGAGATCTGAAACAGAAGCAAGATGCCTGCCACCAACTTAACTGCTTGTTAAGTATCATTAACAAGCTAGTTAATAAATGTTAACTAGGTTTATTGTCAACCTCATCATTTTAATTTTGTTAACCTAATAAAGTTAATTATATCTATTTTGCTGTGATTAAAGCAAAATTATTGTGTCTAAAGGGTATGAATATTTTGTTTGGCACCCACTGTCTAAGTGTGCATCCAAACACACAATTAGCAGCAAACAAGTGAGTAGACAAGATTTTTATATTGTGTTATGAAGTCAAGTGGTGAGGTTCATTAGGGAGTAACCTCACTTGCTGGGGTGGGGAGCAAATAAAAGTTATTTTAGGTACTAAAGTTCCAAATATCCAGATACTAAAATTCCAAATATCAGATCTGGCTCCCAGTGGAATGGAACACCACCAGATGTTTTGTGTAGATGGATGATGTTAGCAGTAGGCTGTTGTCTGCTAACTCCATCTCAATTACTTCTTAGCTGTAGAGCTGGGAGCAAACTAAGTTTTTTCTAAGACATGGGTTTTTTTGCCTGTAAATTGATAATAATATCATCTACTTCCTTATTTTGTTAATAAAGACTGAGACATGGCATGTAAGTTCTTAGCACTGTGCCTGGTCTCAGTGGCTAATTGTAGGTGTGACTTTTGTGAAGTGAAATAGATTGTATTTTCTTATACTAAAATTATTAGCTGAGCCCTAAATGGACATTCAAGTCTCTGTTTTCAGAGGAAGAGAAAAACTGCTTATTATATTATTATGGCATTTGCCCATTCTCAGTTATCAAGATTTCAAAATGTAGCCATTCTTTGGCACCCATGGGGATTATTCCAAGAATTCTGTGGATACCAAATTTCAGGTTCTCAAGTCCCTTATATAAAATGGTGCAGTATTTGCATATAACCTACACATGTCCTCTACATACTTTAAATCATCTATAGATAACTTATAGTAAAAAAATAAATAAATAAATAAAAGATAACTTATAGTAGCTACTACATGTAAATAATATGTAAATAGTTGTTAGTCTGTGTATTTTAAGGAAATAATTACAAGACCAAAAAAGTTGGTATAAATTCAATACATCTATAACTCATTTTTTTCTTGAACACTTTTGATTGCTCAAGATTGCTAAAATCCACAGATGTAGAATGTACAGATACACTGGATTGTGAAAACTGATTCAATTATGAAATTTCAAAATTAAAATAATGCTTTGATGAAAATGTTAAGTTTTAAGTTTATGTCTCTGACTGAAATATGTTTTTAAGTTAAAGTCTGTAAAGGTCATTTCGATGTGGTTGAGGGGCAAGGGAAATCAGGTAAAGGCATGATTATGCAAGAAAAATTATCAGTCAAACTGTGATATTAGAAAGCAGTACTTCCCACAGAACAATTAATCACAGCAATAAGCAGTAAATGGCCAATTCATTCACTAGCTTGTAGCAAGGTTTCTGACTCATTAGATCGCAATGTTCTCATTCTCAAATCTCAGATCCACTTTGTTATACTTCCAATTTAAAATGTTTGACATTGACACATTTTAACAAAAGAAAAGATGCTTCTCTATGAGCAGAAATATCTATAATTATTTCTTTAAACAGGGATTTTCAAGTATGCAGTAGATATTTGCGTATACACACACACTCGGTCACACACATATATTTGTCTTTCAAGAACATAATTTAGCATCCTACTAAGAAATACTTCTTCCTCATTCCTTAGTAGTGAGATCTTTGTTGTTACTCCTGCAATTTTCTTACAAACCCTACTTGCTCTGCCAAATTTATTAAAGTTAGGACCTAACTATCCTGAACTGGGTCAAGGATGAAAATCGTCTTTGCTGCAGGTGGTTAATTAAAATGGGCAAGAGAAGCTAACCTGAGCTAGGTTGATAGAGTCCTTTCTTCATAGTTTTGACCTGAGAAAAGAGGGGTCTGAGTTATAGCTCCTCTCTTTAGGTGGAGATGTGAATTTTAGATGCAGAGGTGTCTAGCCTGTGGCCAGCACATGCTGGTCTTGTGAGGAATTTTGTTTATCTGTGGCGTTAAATATCATGAAAAGTAGGCATGGGTTTATTTTTTTTCTAATCAGCTTTTGTTAGTGTTTGTGTATTTACTGGGTGGCCCATGACAACTCTTACTTTTCCAATATGCAGCAAAAAAGAAAAGGGGTTGGACACCCCTGTTTTAGAGGAATGATTTCTATGATCTTACCCTTGGAAGAATTAAATCTGAAACAGGAGGGAATGAGATCAGTTGGCTAAAAAGAGTAGCCCACATAAATGATAGAAGAAGAACACTGATGTCTTTTATATTATTGATTCTAATTTTCTCTGAGGGCTTGGTAATATCTCCTTTCCCACCATTAAAATGACTTGAGTCACTGCCATTGGAATGTTAGAAATCAAGACTAGGAGAAATTACTACTATGCTGATTTCTTTTTTCATTTCCCACTTGTCAGCAGATTGTATAAACACTAAACGAATGCCTTTCAATTAAAGGATGAGCTCTGGCCTACAATTGAAATATTCCTTCAATAACTCTTAAACATTTGGGTATCTGATACCATATGAACTTGCACTAACTTATCCAATCTGAGCTTCTCTGTGAGGCTATTACATGAAATCTGGGGCCACTACTTCAGAGCAACCAGAATGTACACTCTCTATATAGGTATCTGGGCAAGTGATTTTACAATATCTGAATGAATAAATATTGTACGCAATGAATAAGAGACTTTCAAATAAGGATGAATTTCAAAAGAGTGGCATGAACCTTTATACATAGATATAAGCAGGAAACTTGCCTTTTTTTTGTTAAGATATAAAGGCACAAACCGTTGCAACACCATATTACATGTGACGAAAAATGGATTATTTTGAACATCATAAGTGTTTGATACAATGGTTGAGTAAAGATGAAGTGTTGCAACACAGTGCCAAACCAAATATTCATCAGAAAAGCTAATGGTGTCTGTTCAGTGGCCAGCTCTGATAATAGTCACTCTAGCTTCATTAAATCCTGGTCAATCAACTACAGTGGATGTCT
Organism: Galago senegalensis; assembly: GCA_963575145.1. Classification (NCBI taxonomy): domain Eukaryota; kingdom Metazoa; phylum Chordata; class Mammalia; order Primates; family Galagidae; genus Galago; species Galago senegalensis. Next base: position 26,364 of record CAUYTI010105921.1, on the reverse strand, counting down.
ACTACAACCAACTGGATCTATCACGAGGATGTGTAGTATTAAGCAGCAAGATTTGTCATTAGAGACAGGCTAATCATTTTGTAACACAATGCTGTCTCACAAACAAAACTGTCAAATTACAGAAGCTGGACTTGGAAACTGTCGTCCAGCATATTCACCAGGCTTTCAAGACCTGACTACCATGTCTTCCAGGCTTTGGACTACTTCTTACAAGGAAAAACTATTCCATTCTCAACAAGCTCTGGAAAACACCTTTGGCAATTTCATAGCCATTTGCTCTCCAGGCCTCTTCACTGCTGCCAGCACAAACTACTGTTAAGATGGCAACACTGTACTAATAATTTAGACACACAACTTTGATTAATTGTATATGTGTCGCTTCTTGTTTGAGATATAATAAAGTAAACATTTCATATTTAATGACCTAATATTTCCTGGTATGTTCATGTATATTAGCCAACACATTCCAATTATTTTATACAATTTGAATTGGATATCTTATGTAGTAAAAAGAGTTGATTAAAATAACCTGCCCTCCCCTTCCAGGCAGGTTTAAAAAAAATAAAATAAAAAACATAGTGGAAGCAAATAGGCAAATTGAAAAATTGGTTACAGAGAACCTCTGTTATGCATGTAAGAGGAATATTGGTGCATAATGCAACCAATTAGATCCAAATAACTGTTGATAATATGAGTTTTATGTTTTGTTGTTGTTGTTGCAGTTTGGCTGGGGCAGGTTCAAACCTGCCACCCTCCATATATGAGGCCAGTGCCATACCCAATGAGCCAGAGGTGCCGCCCAAGTTTTATGTTTAATAACATTGTAATTTAAAGAATTTTAGGATCAACTTTTGGATAAAATAAAATATAGTAACTAAAGAAATGATTGTTAAAAAGAATAAAGGCTTAAGCATGCATGCAAATTGACAGGATGTATAGAATTAGGTATTAGTGGGTAGATGTACAAGAGATTGAAAGGTACTTGGAGGGGTCTGGAAAATAGGAGGGATCAAAAACTGAAGTGTCACCAGAAGAATCAGTAGAACAATGAGGAGACGAGCACTGGGCTGGCCCACATGGGCACGGTGTCCAGTGTCCTGTACCTGCCCTGTCTACTGGCTTCAATTTCTCCATAAAATATTAGGTGAAAAAAATCTACTGAGTCCAAGTGTATGTGTGGAGACCAAAGCTGGGTGAGAATGCAGGATATTTGAAATAGTGGTAGTGAAGAGCCAACTACACAGTGTGGGATGTTTCTGTGATGTTGCTTTCTATGTCATCACAGTCACTAATCAATCATATTGTATGATCTTTTTCAACAACATTATCTCTTACAGGACAGGTACGGGAAAAGCAAGTCCTTAGGATCATCTAGAGTTGGAGAAGTTCAGAGGAAAAGCAAAAGAGTGCAAATGTAGTGATTATAGATCTTGGGCCAGAGAGTTATTGGTTGAAATAATGAATCTTAGAAAATGAGGAGAATGAAGAAAGGATGATGAAATATTTTTTAATGTAGAACATCTTCAGATCTGTAAGATATAAAATGATTTTCCAAAATTGGACAGTTTTAACAGCTTTATTTGCAATTTTCAATTAGAACAGCTTGTGTTTTCATTGGCTATTGTTGTGAGAGAGATGATTTAATGAAATGGATTATTCTTGAGTAAGATGTTTGAAATAACTGAAAGAAAGGGAGAGAGAGAAAACCTCAGGGTGAGTAGTGCTATAGTATTTGTGTTCTCAAGTTCAAAAGATAACTTTTTAAAAATTCTAAATTTGAAAATGTGAGTGCATGGTACTCAATGTCTTTATGATTAATTAAAAATGCCAGTTCTTTCTACTAATCACATATTTTGAATGATAAATTTTATATTAGCTTCTTCAAGCTTCTCTCTTATGCTAGTCAAGGGGATTCTAATAAATTTAGGTAAATAAACAATGAAAACTAGTTAACTATATCAATAAATAAAAGTGCCTAAAGTGCTATCTGCTCTAAGAATATTTCCAGAAGAGCCTCAAGGGAATTTTTATTACAGGATAGCTAATCGAATTATTGTTGAGCATTCTGTTAAAGCTATTTTTGTATTAAAATAGTTTCTGTACTAAATATTTAAGGCTAAAAAGAGCAATGCTCAGGAGGTATTACTCTAAAACCTAAAACTTCCTATGGTACTGAGAGTCGAGAGGGCATGATTTTATCAGTTAATACTAAATGTTTACAATCCTAGTAACGGAAGAATGAGTTAGAATGCCTTTAGTCTAAAGGCATGTCTAAAGAATTTTCTATTAGTAAGGTGAATCTTACCGCGAAGGGAAACTAAATTTTTCAGGCTTCCTTAGTATCTTACAGTATATTATTGCTTCAATAACTTGAGCATTGAAGGGAATAAAGTTCAATCAGTACATTCTGTGCCAGGAAAAACAAATTCTAAGTTTTATCTCCCCTTAGTGTAGCACATGCTCACTGCAAATACTCAATTAAAAATTTTGGAAATTGTCGGTCATGCCTCTAATTTGCTGAATTCTCTAAAGACCAGAATGAAATAGTCTTTGGAATTAATATATGTTTGAGAACATAAAATATTTTTTATTTTAGCTATAAAATTTGTTGCCTTTATTTTCTTACCATTCTCTACCAAATATATGGGTTTTTGTGACATGTATATCAATGAGGGATATTTGGTATAATAGGCGAACCTAAGGTCTTTTTCTCCCTAAAATATTATTTAAATGTTTTGCAATCTGATGAATGAAATGAGATGTTAGGGCAAAATTTTAAAAAAGTATTGCAATTTGAGTAAATTGTATCTTTCTTTTAATAGCTTGTTACCACAATTACATATTTTCTTTCTAACTAAAACTTTTTCAAATGCTTCCAAAAGCATATCTGTCTTACTGTTTTATTTGCATCTCTGTAAAATGACAACTTCAGAAGAAGAAATTAGGGAATCTGAGAAATAGAACTAGTCTCAACTCCCCTCCTATCCTTGTATCATTATACTCCTTAAAAAATATAATTATCATTATACTTCTTAAAAACTTCCCCAAAATTTGCACTGAATTTAAACCATGATTTTATGACATAGATCAATGGCAAATTTGTTCTGGTAATGAAAGGTGCTGAAGCATGGGGCCACCTGTTCATTAGGATAATCCTGAAGGAGTAGCCATGACTCCTATTGTTCTTTTTCATTACTTTTTTATTTTTAATTTTTTTATTCCATAACTCTTTTCAGCATTGAAAGGCTGTAGGTATAACTGTCACTTTCCCTTTCAAGTCTATAAAATCCTATGGTTTGTCAAAATGTGCATATGTGCTTAGCAAAAAACCATATTTTTGTGGATATAGAGGCACCATTTGTGATCAAAGTCTACAAATGCAGTTCTGGCTGTGGTTCTAGAACATGGCTTGTAGGTGGTCTAACTACAGCTGGAGGATTCAATATTACCTGGTCATTTTCCTACACAGAGGTAGGCTCTAGGGTAAATGTTATATTTGAACATTCCTTTTGCAGTTCTGTGTTTAGAGGGTGAAAATGCAGTATAAGAAATGTAGGAAGGTGTCACAAATTAATAAGTAAAACATCGTGAAGTTACAATGACTTGATTGGCATACCTGGTCCTTCACTCTTAGCTATATAGCCTTCAATAAACTACTCAATTCATGAGAACTTCCCTTATTTATTCAAAAGATTTTAAGCATTTCCTCTTTCCCGAATAAAACTGATAAATACTCTGCCCTTGTGTGGTTCACATTCCTGTTGGAGCACATAGGCATTAAAAAGGGTGAAAATATATGGGATTTAAATATTAGGTGTAAGCCAAAACAAAAACAATATAGGAAACAAGAATTACCATAGGAGGACAGTGTGCCCAGGAAAGGCATCGCTCAGGAGTGAGTTTTGAGTGAACTCGTAGTGCACATATCGAGGAGAAAACCCTTCCAAATAGAGGAAGTAACATGTCCAACAGCTCTGAGATGAGAGCGATGTTGGCATATTCAATGTGTAGTAGAAGGGAGTGTGGCTTGTACACAGTGGGCAAAGTTGAGGGCAGTAGAAGGAAACAGAAAGATGAAAATGGAGTCATTGGGGGGCTAGATTGTGGAGCACTTTGCAGATTATGGGAAACCAGTGAAGGGTTTGAGTATTGACATGACAAGTAACTTGCACGTTTTCAGAGTCACACTAGGGTTGAGAATAGACTGAAGGTAGGCAAGTCCCAAAGTAAGGAAGCTGATTTGAAGGCATTGCAGTGACCAAGAGGAAAGAGGGTGACTTAAGCCAGGGCAGTGGTAGTGCTGGGGAGAAGTAATAAAAGTGTGGACATATTTTGAAGAAACTTCAATCAGATCTTTTTGGACTTAATTAGATTTGCAAAAAAAAAAAAAAAAAAAAAGACTTGTGGTTTGAGAGAATAAGAGTCACACAACTTCATTCTATTCACCTAAAAAAATATGAGCATGTTATTTGCTCATTTGCCTTCTGGGATTGTTGTGAAAACATATTGTAAGAATAAAATATATGGTCATATTAATACTTCCTTTTTGACTATAGTAGAAACTCTTAGCTCTTTATGATCAAGAAAACATTCTTCTTAAGATCTTGGTTAATAAAGATAACAATCTCTAGAGATCCAAGTGGCTCTTCATAACGAATCCCTTCCAGTTGGCATGTGTCTTGGGGAAGATACCCTTTCACTGCTGAACCATCTCAGATTTGCTTCAGCATCCTCGATCTACAAATTCCCAGGAATACGAGATGGCATCTCCCACGCAGTGCTCTCTTCTATCTGTGAACTTTTTTTTTCTGTTAAATATTTTATTTTTCTTATTAAGTCATTTGTACACAGATCATGAATATATTTATGCCATTATGGGATTCAACATGTTGATTATTTTTACAAATTGGAGTGCTTACATCCTACTAATCAACATGGCCTTCACCTCATTTACCCAATTACAGCGTTAAGACATTTGTGTTCTACACCTGATAGATCCAACTTGTACTTGCCATATGCTGCATAGGTGTGGTCCCCCTACTAACCCTCCCTCTATCGGCCCACCCACCTCCCTTCCCCTCTCTCTCTCCTTCCCCTCCCTTTCCCTCCTTCATCCTAGGCTATAGTTGTGTTTCATTTTTCATATGCACGTGTGAGTGATTATAAATTGGTTTCGCATTAGTACTAAGTAAATTAGATATTTTTTTTTCCATTCCTGAGTTACTTTAAATTCATTCTGTAGCAGGTCAAATTGGAGTGTTTTGAAGATTTTTCTCATAATAAAAAATGCTCCCACACCCACCACCTACATTTTTGAGGACAAGCATTTAAGTCTTAAATGCATATTAAAACTCATCCACAAAAAAATCTATCAAAAATACCAATTTAAAGAAGGACTTTACCTAATAAATGCATTAAGTATAACCTGGTTCTTTGCACCCTCAATGAATTCCCAGCAATAAAAAAAAAAAAAATTAATGAACTGGTAACTATTTTCTGCACTGAAAAGTGAAAACACTGATGTATACACTAAAAAATAATTTGGTTTCACATATAAAATTTTATGAAGGGATCTATAGGTGCTATAACAAAACTAGACTTTCAGAGATAGGGAACCAAGGAATATCAAAGCAACAAAGATGAGCTGGGTTTTGCTTTTGTGTAGTCTAATAGATCTAAGTTTGCTCTTCATAATTGGGGAAAAAATCAACTATCTTCAGCAATGCTAGTCAATTCAGGGATGGAAAATTAAATTTGTTCAGTGTCATGAAAGACAAAATAATCAGAAGTGAAGGTAAGATTAAGTCCAATTAGCAACTGGGCAGGGAAGGAATGGAATAGGTTCATATGTTCTTCAGAAACACCTTATGGACTTCTCTAGTTAGACATGACCCTCTTCATTGGATGTACTCATAACTTGGTGTATTTTTCCTTTATCAAGGCAATAAATTTACTTTTATTTAGCATTCTAAACAAATTCTAACTCTGTAAATTCCTCTTGGGATGATTTTGTTTATCATTATAAACTACCTAGCACGGTTCAGAGCATATCTGTGAACCCAATCCCTTATTGAAGAAAGTGAGGGACAGATAAAAGAAAATAGATCCTCAAAATTTAAGCAAATTAAATGAGGACAATTCTGAGGTACAACGGAGGATTTGCATAATCTCTATCACTGACATCTTTGGTAAATGGATTTTCTTATATCTCTTCACTATTTTAAAATTGGATATACTAACTGCTCTCACTCTTCACTTTCCCATCTCCATTGAGCACATTATTCATCATGTTGTATCTGAGTGTTACAGATCATTTTGTCAATGACCTATGAAAATAAAATGACTCTATTTTCAACTTGCTATACTTTTGTTTCTACTTTGAAACATCTCTTTTGTCTAAAATTATTTATCCCTTTCTTTAAATCTAAGAGAACGTCTTTACAACCTTCAAATTCCATGGAATTTAAGTGAATTATTCCCAAGTTTCCTGGAAGCTATAACATTCTCCCATTATAAGAATTATTTTTTGAAGGAGTATAGAGTAAATGTCCATCTCTCTTTCTGCTTCTAAGTTTTTTCAACCTAAATCCTATCAAAGGTTAAGATTTATATAGCACTCCTCATCAAAATATTACCCCAGCTTCAAATGAAGGCAGTGGTAAATTCCTCCTGAAGTTTGTTAAAAGTGTCAACTAATAATAAGTTGTCAAATATTGAGCTGGTAAAACAGAACTAGTGCAACTGACAACTGAACTGATATCCTAAAATATTTAAAAATTTGATTAAAATGTACAAAATATATATTCAAATGAAAAATCGGTTTTTATCCACATGTATTTATCATTTTTTCCCCACCATTTCTTGGTTAGGATTTTTTGAAGTTAAATTTATAACATAGGCAAACTTGGTCTTAAGCTTTCCTTTTTTCATACACAGTTTCTATCAAACAAATACTTTTAATCTTATTTATACTGAGGAGTATATCGTGTTACATAGTTGGTTACATGGCCCACATGAAGTAAAAAGGAATAATAATAATTGCCTTTATTTGAGATGCCATTCATCACCAGGGTGCAGATGGGGTTGGGGATAGGCTTATCCCTGACTTTGAAATCTTGCCATTATTTTCCCTCTTATCAAGCTAATGTATATGACTGTAATAAGTGGTTAAAAAGAAAATAAATCACCAGCTCATATGCAGCCCTCATTTCAATAAACATGGTACCCAGAGATTTCATACTACTCAAAGGAAAATATTCACAGTGATATAAAGAACTAAAAGTAATAATACTGGATTGTAAAAGAAAATAATCTAAAGGTCATTTCAAATTTTCCTAAATTATCTGACAGTTTCCCTAGTATTCAATTTGTAGATGATCACATCTACTGGCATTTTGAGGACTGATATTGACTGTTAACAGAAAATATATTTTGTTAATAACCTTGTGTTCAATGTGATGTTACGTAAAGTCAAGAGTTTCTAATGGCATTTCGATTTTGTAAATTCCTGAAACAAAGATCCTCTTTGCAATAAAGAAGATTTTAAAGAGAAAACTTTTTAGCCTACTACATAATTTGATTTCTTCCAAAGAGCCTAGAAGTGATAAATATAGTAGTTTAGCATAAAGGCTATTAGTACATGCACATACACACAAAGCATAGTGTTACAAAGGTTTTCTGGATGACTAGGTGCAATTACTGAACTTTATGAAAGGTAGTGAGCTCTATAAGGATTGCTAAATGTTTACAATCAAATTTATAAATAATTCAGTTCCTTGACTGTCTCTTCCTTTCCAAATGCCTCTCCTGGTTCTAAATTTCTAATCATTTGGGGCAAGTCAATGTTAGTGTGTCAGCAGGATTATAAAAATATAAAGGCCCAAGGCAAGAATGAAGGGCACTTCTTGTTATTGTATACTTTAGACAAATTTATTCCCTACGTCTTTCCATATTGCTTATTATGTATATTGAGGATATCTCTAACTTATGTGGCAAAGTAATACTTGTATATATTCAAGGAATATTTCAAGCTTAGCAAAACCAATATGATTTGGAAATAATTGAAACTAATATAAACATGAAGTTTCTTGCAACTTAATCTAAGCATAATAACAAAAATGAAACACATTAAGGCATTAAACTTTGAAGATATTTTTGTCTTCAGAAATTGAGAGCCACATCTCTGGATTAAGTGCATACTTGAAGAGAAATTTATTTCTTCTGTTTGTCTTTGTGTTGAATCCCAGAGGACTAGAAGATATGGTGATTGAATGGCTCTGAATATACTTCAGAAAAGAATAGGGCCTGTGTGATGATGCCTGAGGCCCAGGATTAGTAAAGGACCAATTTCAGCCACTTTATTGTGTCTTTACTGGGTTCAATTACCAAGTCTTGTCAGGATAGTTGGAAAAATGGCTCAGGATAGGTGGAATAGGACAAGGATAACCAGGCAAGATGTAGGTCTGACTGGGTTTGGTAAGCTATCTAACTGTCCAAGTAACCAGGATCAATTATCTGGGTGAACACACACAGGAAGGATGATATTTAGTGTACATTAGATAGGGTAGATCCAGTGCACAATATTCTTGGTTATGGGAGAAGCATGATTCTAAGAGATTTGCATGTCCAGTGAGAACCTGTTGCCAGTCTCAGGGAGTGGGAGAGGGAGACAGAATGATAGAACCCTAGCAAGCTAATTGAATTTCAAAAGAATGATCAACTCCAAAGAGGACTAACTTTAGCATACAAAGGAATTAAAGGAGAGGTTGAATAACAAGCATAAAACCAAGTTACAGGTTTAAGCAGAAGTCTACAGATCACAGCTCTTAGTCTAGGAACATTGGATACCAGGCTATGACAAGTCTCCCAGGTGGTGGCTGCTGCTAACATGTCACACATAACAAAGTGTAAAAGGGCTAGGCATGAGAATCCACCTCAATGACACTAACATTGGCGCTCTAACCATTTATTTTAGTATTCTGTACTTAGATTTTTGTACCAAAAAGGTCAGATATGCAGGATGCATTACTGAGACTGATTTCATAATGTATAAAAATGCCCCCAAAGGTTTATATAACAGCAAATACAGTGGTTGCCAGAACAGTATACACACATATTAAGAAAGGAAAAACCTCTACTAAAATTGTACTGTTAGACATATACTGATAACAGTTATTATCATGTCTTGTAATGGCAAAAGTCGAGATTTGAGTATTACAATTTTAATGAAGATTTTTCTCTCTTAAAATATGCATACACTTTTTTTGGCACTGTCTATAGTTACATACAACAAAGTAGTTCTCTAAATGAGTTATCTAAAATAACTACTAATTATCAGATTTTTATTTTACTTATTCTTTTTCAGGCTAGATTTTTATAACTTCTTCAATGAAATATTACTGACTAGTGGTTTCTTACAAATGAAAATGTTGGTAAAAACCAACATGGAAATTTCTATAAATAATCATTTGTATTATTTTATGAAAAATAAAAACATGAATTTTGAAAAGTATGTACTATAGCTTGCTTCATTTTGAGGGGATGAATTGATTCTGTACATGATTTCATTTTCCTTGAACTCTCCTTAGGTTACTCTTTCTAAATCAAGTAAACCTGTTCAGCATTCATTCTGTAGGTTTAGAATATGCTTGTCAAAATCAAAGCAATCTTGAAAAATCAATGCTGCCTTTGTTGGTGAACGTTTATGAATGGAGATGTTTTCTATGTTTGAGAAATTCTAGTTTCTTTCCTTTTTATCTGCATGCATCAAGATTTATAATAGATTACTAGAGTAAATAATTGCATTTCTATAATAGTTTTATAGAATTCTGAATAGGCTCATGTGTGGTTTTCTGTTTACCTGATTGATGTTTCTGAGTAGTTTTTGGCAGAAACTTTTTCTTTCCATAAGTAGGACTTTCTGAGAAATGTTCTTGAAGTTGATGAATCAAAGTATAATTATTTTTCCGTTTTTAGTTACTCCCCAAATGTACTGTGTTCACTTTGCAAGAGTGTGTATTAACCCACTGAAACATAGTTAATTATGGGCTTAATAAATTCAATAATGTTTGGATGTTTTCGCTTGGAAATCTGAATACTTTACATGCCACGCAGATGACCACCTTCCGTATGCCTTATAAGTGTCTCTGTGTCACTTTGCAGGATCTTTTGTCTGTGTGCAAAGGAGGCACACAGCTGTTAATTGGCAAGGTAAGTAATCGTCTTCTGATTACAGTAGTTAAAGGCTGTTCTCTAATGGATTTTACTTGTCACTTTTAATTCTTTTTAATCTTTGTCTGCATTTCATTAGAATGGCTTTATCATTTGGATTGCTCTCCTGTTGGTTATTTTGATAGACTTAATGGGTTATCTTCAAACTATGGTAATCCCTCAAAAATATAACAGAGTGATATTTAGATTCTTCAGGGATTTTTAAAATATGATTGGCTTTCCAAGCCATTTTTCCTCTTCTACACTTTACATTTTGCAAATCAAAATTTTACATTTTCGACATGCCTTGAGCAAGTTTCTGCTTTAATCTTCCATGACTTAATCTATTGGCTAAATATGAGATAGTTGGTGAGGCAGTTAGGAAGGAATCTGTTATCATTTCCTATTCTGCTTGCCTGCTGTGATATGATTTTTTTTAAATTTAGAAGCAATAGGCTTTCACTGTTCAGTTTCCTAAGAGATGATTCAGGTACTGACAAAAATATTTGTAAGCTTTTATAGGATCCAGTGATAGCACAGGAGTAAATCCGTAAAAATGGTTTATTATGTATTTCATGTTGCAGAGATGTAATGTTCAGCCATCATTTATTCTATAATAGAGCATTTTCAGATCTTGCATATGCTCCTCTATGTATGAAAATGACAATTTACATATAAATGCATATCTCAAATTTATCTCACTCCTTTATAGCTAGTGCATTTACCAAACGGCTCTTTGATAAGGTGTACTATAATTACTGAATTATGCCAATCAAGATGCCTGGTTAGTGGAAATGATTTATTGTTGTAAGAACAACCATGAAAATATGAAAATGAAAAAAAATTGTGTGGAAAAGATAACAAAGAATATTTGGCCTTTTTAATGTTTAATAAATTGGGATACAATTGTCCGAACTTAGTTGCAAATGCAGTTGAGTCATTTAACAATCATATCTGGCAAATGTTATATAATGTCAAAACATGCAGCAGATGGTGGAATTACAGGATGCAAAATTTTATGGGATGCTTCCTCAAAGTTTATTAAAGTGAGATCTACTACATGGTTTTTATGATAAATTAATTCTGTCTGGAAATTTACATGTAATTAATTTGGCAATATAGTTATAATGGAAATTTGTCTTCACATAAAATTGAATTCATGCTAAATTATTATTTTTAATGTTCCCAGCATAGATCTTCAAAAATGAAGGGAAACACAATTTCCAAGAACTCAGTGTGTTTATTGATTTTTAGGATGCACCCCTAAGTGACAAGATCAAAATTGATGTATATGTAGAAGTGGAAGTGTATTTCATTTTTGGTAACGTTACTAAGATATTTTAAGTGGGCAATTATAAAGATGAGTAAGACAAACAGTGATCATTTGCAATTCTTAATTTGCCCTTATTTAAACTGAAGTTGCATCAAAATTGTGTTATATTAACCTCAATTATTGTATTTTTCTGATTATGAAAAATAAGCACAAATTTTAAATAGTAAATGTATTTATATAATGTTATAATTATAAAACTTCAAAATCTCTGAGAGACCTCAAATTATTTCAGTAATTAGAGGGAGAAGAAATAAATATCAACATTAATCCCAAATTTTAAAATGTAAGTACATACAACATCAATACTCAATAAATAAATATTTAAAATTATTCAAATATACAAGCATGTTGCTCACTTAATTAGTTCTGGTATACATTTAAACATTTATTTGCAGAGTCACAAAAAAATTACATATTTGATTCCATATTCTAGTATCTGCTGACCTTTAAATATCAAACTAGACTTAACTAAATTGTTGTCCAAATGTGAAGCTCATTGGCAAAAGACATTCATTTAAATATTTTGATTTTTTTTTCCATGTGACACATACAACTGTGTCATCAGTTCCACTTTTTATTTTTTCCTTTTCCAGAATTCTTGTTTCTTTCTTCTTTTTAACCTACCACAAGAAATACATATATTGTATGCTGGGCAGAGTCCTCTCTCCATAGCCAAATCAAATTACAAGAGTTTTAAAGGAAATGATTATGTTCAATTAAAAAATATTTGTTACTAAAAGTCTCTCAACAAAGTCATAATGATTTAAATGATACTTAACAATGTGTCAGGTTCTTTTCAAAGTGTTTTCTTTATACATATATATATATATATATATAAAATAGTTGTAACTTTAAAAAAGTGTTTTCTTTATATATATATATATATATGTATATATATATATATATATATATATATATAAGTTGTAACGTTATAAAAGTATATAAAAGTTGTAACTTTAAATTGTATGCGAACTTTATATCCACCCTGTATGTAAACTTACTTAACTCTCACCACAATCTTTAAGATTGGAAAATAGTTTTTCTAGGACCACATAGCTTCCCAGAGATAGACCCAGAATTCCAACCTAGACAGGCTAACTCAAGAATTTTTGTTCCTCCCAGTGTTCTGTGCTGATTCTCTGATATTAGTCTTATAGTTTTGTGATTATTTCTGTCAAAGCGTGAGAAATATGGCCAGACAGATGGCAGCACCTGGAAACCAGGTCATACCATGAGATAAAGGGAAAACTGACAGGTGCGAGGGCACCATGTGTCACCACAAGAATGGAATCTGAAACCATTAAAAAGTCTAGAATATGCCTTAAAATGTATTGCTTATTTACAATAGATTTTTGCTCACTTTTGCAAATGATTTGCAGTTAAATTTCCAAAAGAGTAAAGCAAAAGCAATGTATTCTGAGTTCCATCTACGGGCAAAGGCCACATGGAACGTGAAGTGGACTCGGTTTATGTATTACCCTAGGTTGTTGAACTTGCCTTGCTCTGGCCAGAGTGGCTGTGTAATAACATGCAGCACTGCTGCATCCTGAGACAAGTTACAGCTGCTGCTTGGAATGCAGCTCTTGTTTGGGAACAAGCCCTCCAGTGCCCCTGGCCTGGCACTTCCGGGCTTCCTTGTTGGGTTGTTGGGTTGGATCAATTCTGCACACCTGGGTGGTGCTGGGAGTTAGCACCTTGTGGCGGCAGACTCTGAACAATGGAGGTGATAACCAGCTGTTATTTCTTTCTTTCCTGCCTAGCTTGACTTTTCAAAGGTATGGCAGCCACATGACACCTCTCTGAAGGGACACTGGGCAGTCAGCCTGTTACAGAGCTGTGGCCAGCTCAGCAACTCTCTCCTTTCTTTTTGCTGTCCCTCCTCCCCTCCCTGCTCCCCTCTATTCTGGCTTCTTATTCTGTGTGCTCCTCTATAAAGTATTATCATATAAGCTTTTTCCTCTTTCTAGGTAATCTAACAAAAACTAGGTTTAATACACTTTGATTCCTATGAAGATCACATGCAATTGCCTTCAAAAATTTTTCTTAATCAGTATTTTTATAGGTATTGTATGTTGTAAGTCATATTTTTCATCACAGTGTTAATTGCTAATTCTTGTTCAAGGAATTCCACCGTGTTAAAGTTACTATCCTCTTGATTTATTTAACAAGACCTAATATTTCATTGTATTATTATTTATTATCTACAAATGTGTTGTGCTTAGAGATAGATGATTACATCTGAGATTCTTTAAGATTTTATATACCTATTTATTTCTCTGATGATGTATAAATACAATGTATTTATCTTTATTATTTTATTATGGCAGCAAGTAAGATCTTCAAAATTTCCTAATGTCCTCCTGTATAAATTACAAATCACATATTTTCATTTATAAATTTTTCATAAAAGGCGGGGAAATTTTCCTTTGTATGCACACATGTGAAACATGTGAATACACTTGTATACAGTTTCACATACTCATTTAGAAAACGAGAAACACCATAAAAAAACCTTTCTGAATATTCTGAAATTTAAATATAATTAAAATGAAATTTAATTTATATTCAAATTTATATTATTTTTCTCATTATTATTATGATATTACTTTTGTTTATTTTTATTTTATACTACTTGGAAATATGTAGGCAGCAAGTGCATATTCAAGATGCAGATGTAATATAAGCTAATCTCACTGGAGTTAAATGATACCTCAGAGTAGTTCTGATTTAACATCTTTCTTTTAACAAAGAGCGTCACCTAATGTGCACCATGCAAGGGTATATTTAAAAATAACTAAGAGTAAATTTTAAATATCTTACCACAAAAAATAAGTGAGGTTATAGCTACATTAATCACTTTGATTTAAGCATCTACATTGTATATCAGATCATCACATTATACCCCATAAATATATACAGTTATGATTTTAATCAAAAACTAATTTAAAAAGTATAAACTGAATGAGAAACTAACTCCAACCTATACAGATATACTTCTTATGGAAAAAATTTCCTTTTTGATACTACATAAATAATAAGTAACCATGATAAAAGTAACATTTATTAAAAATTTCCAATATACCAATAATACTTCATGTGTTATCTTGTTTATTCCCCAAATAAGCCTGTGTGATATAGAACATTATATCCACTTTACATATAGGAAAACTAAGATTCAGAGACATTAACACCTTACTCAAAATCATCAAAGCAAAGCTAGGATTAAAATGGCTGGCTCCTCCATCCTAGATGCCATAGATCATGTATGTAACATGATATGTATAAACCAAAGATCAATTCTTTTATGTTCCTTTCGCTCACATTTCTGCCTGGGATAAGGCTCCTGCTTCCATTTCCAGGAAACGCAAAAGGCTTCTTATCTCAAATCTGCCTTCTTTACGACCTGTGTTTCCCGCCAGCCTCTGTACTGTAGAAATAGTTCATTCAAACATCTCTTAAGAACTTTCTGGAAGCACTGTGTGGAAAAACAATAAAATTCTCCCGAGTCAAGAACAAGCGCAAATTCACTTGATAGCGGCAGATATTTTATCAGCTGGATGTCAAACATTGTGATTTTTACGAACCTAAAAGTTAAATACTGCAGGGCAATGGCTGATGTCTGACGGATTATGTGGCTGGCTTCATCTACCACCGGCCTCAGCAGCCATCACTTCTCTCCCATTTCTATGACATTCATACTCTAAAGAGGCGGAAAACAGCATTTCCCTGAACCCAGGATGTGCCGGCCCAGTTGTGAGAATGGACTGTAGATGGTGCTGATACAATGTCAGAACCTAGAAGAGAACTCACAGATAAAACTCCCCCATCACATCAATTTTCAAGGGAGGGAATGAGGGTGGCTTGTGGCTCGTTAGGGACATCGTCCAAGCTAAGACTGGTTCCAACGAAGACACGTCCCTCAGCATTGTTCTACACCATCACTCTCCATAATGCCGGTGAGATCATGTTCCTTCTCCCAGGTTAGGTTTTCGGTTTACCTTCTTTACTGCAGTGCTCTGTACATTGTTGAATATTATACCCTCCTGACGCCCTAGGCATTGCGTGGATCCTCTTTCCTGTTAGTGCCTCCTGATCAATGCTGGTCACCTGCTGCTCCATTATTTTCCCGTCTATTCCACACCTGGCAGGTCCCACAGCATCTGCCATTACAAATTTACCTAGGCAGTTATCTTTCTCCCTCTCCCATTACAATGCAAAGCTTTTATGTGCTTTTATTTGGAAAAACAAGAATGAAAGTGAATACTGATAAAAAGCCAAGGAAAAGGTCAAAACCAAAGAAGAGTGGCATTGTTCAGGCCGAATCAGAAAAGGGACTAATTGGAGAGAGGGATAAAAAGAGAAAGAAATAAGAATGAAAAGAAAAAAAGGAATGTATGGCATCGAGGTTTCTGAAAACAGACCAAGAGGGTAATCACTCTCTGGAAGTGTGACAAAGGGATCTGGTACGCAGATGAGTGGTACGCAGATCAGTGATATGCAAATGAGTGATATGCAAATAAGTGGTATGCGGATGAGTGCTTGCAGCCAATGAGGAGCTGGTGGGGCACAACAGGGGAGAGTTCAGGTCCCGTTCACTCTGAAAGCAAGACCAGGGTGAAGTGGGGGAAGAGAACAGGGTCAGGATTCTGAATCATCCTTTAAGAACAACTTCACCATGTGCCCAGGTAAATGGAAGACAATTTTGTTAATTTAATTTAATTTTTTTTTATTGTTTGGGATTCATTGAGGGTACAGAGAATTGGGTTACATTGATTGCGATTGTTAAGTAAAGCCCCTCTTGTAATTGTGTCCCACCCCCAAGAGGTGTACCGTACACTGTAACCCCCATCCCCCTTCCTCCTCCCCCTTCCCTGCTCCCTCATTCCCCTACCTGTCCTTTGTATTAGCTCATCTACTGCCTTCATATTAGAATTGAGTCCATTGGATTCTTGCTTCTCCATTCTTGTAATGCTTTACTAAGAAGAATGTGTTCCAGCTCCATTCAGATTAATACAAAAGATGTACAGTCTCCACCTTTTTTAATGGCTGGATAGTATTCCATAGAAGACAATTTTAATACAGAAGGAGCTAGCAAAAGCTAGGTTAGCACTAGGCAGGTTCTGGGACCCAAAAGAGCATGTGAGCATTCAGGACTAACATCCAGTGCTAACAGTGACTGAGATGGAGTGAACTTGAGACAAGTGGAAGCCCAACTGCAGAGAGAGGGCCAACAGCACAGAAATTAGGGAAAGGCTGCAGTTACGTGCCCACTGGGAGCTTGCATTTGTGCATGCCCCTGTGTGTGTGTGTGTGTGTGTGGCTTTGGGCAGCAAAATCATCTTGTCCTCTACTGCTTGATAAACTAGGGTCTTCTACTTCAGTGTCTTCTACCTCATGTTGGCTCAGGAAACGAGGGGGACCACAGTGGGAAGGCTGAGGCCAATTTAGGTCATTTACAGCACACTTACTAAAATATAAGAGAGAAATAAATTGATGACAAAGGAAATGTGAGAACTGAATGAATATCGTAGGATTAACATGGACGCAGACCTGCTGCCCACGAGAGAACAGGACTTGAGGCAAAGCCTACGTTGAGGATTTTCTACGCTCTTCTCTGCAGAATAACCATCAAAGTGTAGCTCCCTGGAATCTGACAAACCCAGGTCCTCCAAGGTTGTAGGTTGTAACCCCTCTGATGTCCAGCAGAGCCTGACATCCTGGAGGAAGATGTCAGTGCAGTCCACTTTAGAACGACTGCCCCCAAACACACACATCTCCGCTCCTCATCCAAAGGATCCCACAGTGCACAGTGACTTCTGAGAGCAGCGGGTGTCTCCCCACAAATGCTGCTGATCAGGAGCCGAGCCAACTTCTAGGCGGTGTGAACCACTGTGTGCCAGGATCACCATCACTGTATTTTCTCATAGCTTTCTCTTGCTCTCTCTCTTACATAAACACGCACACACTCGCGCACACACACACATACTATAACTTTCCTAAGGCAAAGACTGTAAGGTCAAAATTAAATTAAACATGTATTTCTAAAGCTTTCTTCCTTTAATGAGATAGGCACAGGAACAAAAGGCAGTTTGCCACAGTAAAGAAAAAAATGATGTCTCTAAGGATTGTGTTGATTTTATAAGAAAATTAATAATAAATGCTGAAAATCTTGTGTCTTGTACTTATCCAAAGGTAGCGGTTTCCTCCACATTCTGAAATGGTGATATACATACCAGCTTCTAAGAGAACAGAAAGATTTTATGATGGCGATTCTTCAAAACCAGTTGATAATAAACTTCACATGCCATGTAAATAAAAATGACTTAACATGTGATATCAAGTTTGAGGTTTGGTTTGGTTTGGTCTGTCTTTCCAGCAATTTTGCATAGTCAGGCTTGGAAAAGTTAGCTATAAAGTTCCAGTCAAAAACACAGAAACGATCCTAAGACTTTCAGAGGAAATTTAATAGAGGAACTTGATGGTACAGGTGTTACATGAGCTAAGAGGAAAACTAGGGGTGATGAGATAACCCAGAAATTAGTAACTGGGTATTTTACTTTTCTATTTGTGCATAACGCATTACTTCAAAATTTAGTAGCTAAAAAAATGTCATTTTTTTATGATTATCTCTCTCACAGTTCTGGGAATCAAGTGCTAACTGGCTCTCACTTGGCGGTGAATGCTCACTTATTTGCATGTCTGGTAATTGATTCTGGTTGGCATCTTAGCCAAGGATGTTGCCCAAAACACCCCACGTAGCTTCTCTGTATGGCCTGACATTCGGTACATTCATCACAGCATGGCAGCCTTAGCTTCTCATGTGATAACTCCACCCCCCAGAGGCGGGCAAGCCCAGGGAACAAGCTAGAACCTCCTTCACCTTTTATGACCTAACCTCAAACATTACACAGTGTCACTCCTGCCCTATTCCCTGGGTTGATTAGTCAGTGAGGTTGACCTAGATTCAGAAGGAGAGGACATAGGTCCATCTCCATCTGGTGGCCGGAATGTCAAAGAGCGTGTGGACATGTTTGACGGCCACCAGGCAGAGGGGGCAGCTACCACCCCACCCCTGCGTCTAGAAGAACAAAAAAGTTGATGTCACAAGAACTAAGAACAGTGAAGTTGGAGCCACACAGGCCATTGCTAGAGGAATGGAGGGAATTGTGCTGAGTCACCAAGAGGGTAGCACTGGGCCAGTTCTGAGAGACCTGAGTGAATTCAATGCTTCCATTCCAAGTCCAGAGGCCCCAGTTATTCCATTGGTCATGTTACTCTTGTTCTCTGAATTTTATACTAAAACACTGACTTGATAAAGTTTTGACTGGCACTCTGGTAAACTGATTAGCACATTAGTCATTGATTTTAATTATAGATATTTTTTAGTGAACAACTCTATCAGAATATGCCTACTGATTTTTAGAAACTGGGCCTTTAATATTTTGACACATACCTGTCTCTTTGATAGGTCAGCATCATAACAAAAACCAATTGTGCTAAATTAAAATAACCAACAGGACCTAATGACCAAATGCATTGTGCGGTCTTGACTTAAACAAAACAACTGTAAAGAACAGTTTTTAGCCAATTGTAGAAACTTGAATATGATCTGGGTATTAGATGAGATAAAAATGTACTGAACTGGAAAGGTGAGGATCTCTGGCTAAGAAAAGAAGCTTAAAAATAGGATTACAAAATTAATATGCACAAAGGTCTTAATGATGACCATCCCAAGGGAACAGGAATGCAATTGATTTTTAATTTTACTTGTTTTGTGTTCTAACTTTCTACAATGTCTGAGCGTTGTTTCTGCAACTATAAAAATAATATTTTAGTAAAACCTTTAAAAAATTATGACGTACAGACAGAATCACAATAATCTGGAGTTTAGCCCTTAAATTCACAGTATCAGAAATGCCGTATCAAGCGAAGGAACAAATTTATTTTCATTGACCCTGAGTCCAGGTAAAGCTACAGGCAGAATTATGATCCCTGATGGGAATCAATATACCTCCCCTTGAATTCAAACAGAGATTAGTGGTACTGGAAAAAAGTGCTATAGAAAAAGAAAATGAAGTGCTTTCCTCTGATCTCATTTCCTCACTTTTCTCTCCGCCCATGAAAATATCCGAGTGTCTGCATCCTAAATTAAACATAGTGCTCCCCACAGTTCTATCTTTGACTCTCTTCATTTAGTTTTAACTTTACATATTTTTACAAAGCCAGAGTCATTACCATAGTCATCTAAATACATATCTTCCTTTCTAAAAGCTCCCCTGAATGTGGATGTGATTGCCTGTTACACATTTCCATTTGTGTGCTCATGAGGACCCAGAATTTAACATATCCAGAATTGAATTTAATCACATTTGCCCTCGCAAAACACACAATTCATTCTGTATTTCTCATTCTTATTAATTACACCGCAATTAACATGGCCATCCAAGTCAGAAACATGGTGGTCACCCCTCGTTTCCCTCATAATCTTATCACCCATAGACATATCTAGTCACGTAATTTATCTATACAGAAAATGTATGTCCACTACTAGGACCAAATGGTTTTGCAAGTTTGCAGAATAAAATAACAATATTCAAAATATCTGCTGTGTTTCCATAAACTAACAGCAGCTGAAACTGGCTTTTTGAGTTTTTTTTTTCTTTTATTGTGGTTTCAGGTTCATTGAGGGTACAAAGAATTAGGTTACACTGATTCCATTTGTCAGGTAAAGTCTCTCTTACAATTGTGCCCCACCTCCAAGAGATGTGGCATACATCATAAACCCTCATCCCTTCCCTCTCCCTGCTCCCCGTTCCCCTGCCTGCCTCCCACCTTAAATTGATTTGAGTCTTTCTCTTATGAGAATAGCCCACATCACAAAGTCTCAAAGCTGAAGATGCTGGCGTGGATGTGGAGAGAAGGAACACTTTGCACTGCTGGTGGGACTGCAAACTAATACAACCTTTTTGGAAGGAAGTATGGAGAATCCTCAATGAACTCAAATTAGACCCCATGGGATCCTGCAATCCCATTACTAGTCATCTACCCAGAAGAAAAAAATATCATTTTATCATAAAGACATTTGTACTATATTGTTTATTTACAATTGCCAAAATATGGAAACAATTTTTGTAAATATTGTTTATTTACCATTGCCAAAATATGGAAACTAGTCATCTACCCAGAAAAAAAAAATCTTTTTATCATAAGGACATTTGCACTATATTGTTTATTTACAATTGCCAAAATATGGAAACAACCTAAATGTCACCAACCCAGGAAACTATAATTTGTCAAAAATGCAATTCATAAATAATACAACATAGGAACTACTTAAAACATACCTGTTACTTTGTGCATAAGACCTAATTTGAACACTACTAAATATTGAAAGGAAAAATTAATTAAGATGTAACTAAGTGAAAAGCTATGCCATTTCTGTGAGTTAGAAGACTCAATTTAGTTAAGGTGGCATTCTTCCAAAATTGATGTATAGATTCAACACAATTGCAATCAAAATCCTGGAAGCTTTTTTGTAGCCACTGACAAGTGATCCTAAAATTCACTTAGAAAGGCAAAGGACCTTGAGTAACCAAAATAACTTTGAAAACAAGAATGATTTTCTGCCTTATTTCAAGATTTGTTGTAAAGCTATAATGAAGACCAAACTATTGGCTCCAAGATAGACAAATTGACCAGTGGAATAGAAGGAGACCCCAGACATAGGCCAACTTATATATAGTCAATTGATTTTCCATGAAGCTTTAAACACAGTTCAGTGGAGAAAAGGTACTCTTTTTCACAAATGTTGCTAGAACAATCAGATATTCATATACAAAAAACTGAACTTCAATTCATACCTCACATCATACACAATACTAATTCAGGAATGGGTCATAGATACAAATGTAAGATATAAAACAATAACACTTCTAAAATGAAACACAGTAGAAAATGTATGTGCCTTGCATTAGGCAAAAATTTTTCTTTTTTTATTTCAAAAATTTTTCAATAAGAGAGCAAAAGCACAGTCCATAAGATAAAAAATTTACAAATTGGACTTCATTCAAGTGAAAAACTTCTGCTCTCCAAAGGCACTGTTAAAAGGATTAAAACACCAAAACTATGGGCTGGCATAAAATATTTGATAATCTCATATCTGGTAAAGGACTTCTATCCAGAATGCATAAAGAGCTATCATAAAGAAGAAAACAACCAATATTTTAAAACAGGTAAGTGATTAGAACAGACCTTTGCAAAAGATGATTTGCAGATGGCAGATAAGCACGTGAACTATGCCAACTATCATTAGGAAAGTTTCTACACCACAAA
Source organism: Galago senegalensis (assembly GCA_963575145.1). NCBI lineage: Eukaryota > Metazoa > Chordata > Mammalia > Primates > Galagidae > Galago > Galago senegalensis. The sequence goes on along the minus strand of CAUYTI010105921.1, from coordinate 4,490 downwards.
GGAAATAATCAATACAGCAAGATTAAAGGCAGAACACGTGTTCCCCTGGAGGAGGGGTGGGTGCTATGGCCCCTTGATAAGTTCTCTGGGGTGGCCCCCACTGGGTTATATGGATCACTGAGCCATTCACCAGCCTACTTTAGGTACCCACTTTGAAACAGGCCCTATTTCACATAAACCTAAAGTCACCAGTCCAGATAATTTTCATTCTAGAAATTTCTCTCAAGTTGATTATATTTGTATTATATTGTCCATAGGGACACTTCAGGTCAGAAGTAAAGCAATACGCCCACTTATGCTCTTTGAAATGACATTAGCCTTTTACTTTTCTTTTTTTTTTTTTTTTTGCTTTTTCATACATTTTATTTCAGTAGATATTTCCATATCTATATATAAACTGCTTTGTCAACGATTTTTATAAATGCTATCAGAATTTATTTAATCTTTGTCCAGATGATGGATATTTAAGTTGTTTCCAGTCTTTTCCTAACACATATACATATATATTTTAATCGTTGGGGATTCATTGAGGGCTAACCTTCTACTTCTAATTCGTCTGACCTTACTGCCTCATATTCTGTTGGTGAAGATTGCCTCCCAATGTTCCACTTTAATCAAAATGTTTCCATATCACTCACAAGAGGCTAAATATATTTACATAATTATTCTTGAAATTGTTCTAAAACATCATAGAATTTTCTTACAATGGTTTCAGTCATGTTTAAATTTGTGATCAAAGTTTTGACCATCTGGGAAGGTGATGTGAAAATTGATTGCTCCCTAAGTATACGCATAGTATTCTGATGGCTCCGCGTTCATTCTTAATGTTTACTATATCAATTTAGCATTCTTCATACACTTTCCAAAAATCTTAGACTGGAGAAGATAGCACCACAACCTGTGAGGCACAGACAGCACACGGGTATTGTTTCACGGTTCTGCAGGCTGGAGTCTGAGGTCAGGGTGTCATCAGGGCTGACCTCTCCTGGGGGCCATGAGGCAGCCTGCTTGCTCCACGCCTCTGCTCTGGTTCCTGGGGATTGCTGGGAATCGCTTAATAAGCTCCTTGACTTGCACATGCATCACCGTGACCTCTACCTTCCTCTTCACCTTGGTTTCTCCCCATGTGCTTGTCTGTGCCCCTGTCTCCACTACTTGTGAAGATACCGGACATGTCTGCTTCATCTTCTCTAATGACATCTGGAATAACTCTGTTTCCAAATGAGCTGTCATTCTTAACAACTCAGGGTTAAGACTTTAACATGAATTTTAGGGAGACACAACCCAGCCCATAGCACACACAGTCTACCCAGGAAAGTTTTGAGCTCACCATCGGTACATTGACGCTTGCTCTAGTCATGCTTTTTTTCAGAATGTAAAAGCTTAAACTTCTTAAGACCATCAACAACACAGAATAATGAAACAGACAGAAGGTTGGTTCCTTCTGCAGGCCAATGGTTCAGCTAATCTTCTGGATCCCCCACCTCCTGGACTAGTCCACCTGACGTGCTGAAACACAGCCAGTTTGTGCCTGGCCTCCCTTTCTTGGTATTTTTTGCTGTTTGCTTGCTGTTTTCTAACTATAGCCGTACACAGATAACTAGCGCCTCCTAAAAAGTTCTATAAATATGAAATAACACTTCTAGCCTGCAGCTCTGGGTGCAGCCCACATGATTTTGGTCATCAAGTTTTAAACAATAGTAGCTCTGTAATATTGCAGTAAGGGACCACTAAAATCTTTTTTTTTTTTTGTAGAATAAAAAGTTTTTATTTTTCACCTGGTAACTTGTTATAAGGTTTAACCATCCCCAGGTCTGCTTTTTTTTTTTATTATTAATTAATAGCTGTGTACATTAATGCAATCATGGGGTACAGTGTGGTGTTTTCATATACAATTTGAAATATTTTCGTCAAACTGATTAACATAGCCTTCATGTCATTTTCTTAGTTATTGTGTTAAGACGTTTATATTCTACTTTTAGAAAGAATCACTCTTAACCTTAAAAAGAAATTATGGGTATTGACATGCAAGGTAGAAAATAAGGTTCATTTCTCTCTTAGCATCAACTCCAGTTAATTGGTGAATTAAATTCTAAATAGCTTAATTGAATATTCCTAGCCTCAGGGAATAGGAGGTCATTGTAGTTCTCAATGTTTGGCATTAGGCTATAGGAAGGTTTAGTCATGCCATGAGTCACTGTCCTGGTCCTAAGTCATCTTACAGCACTTTACAACAATCGAATCATCCAAAGGAAAGTGTCACCTGCAAATGGCATCATGACCACTCTGCCCTGGATCCTGACTCTCCCTAATTTCTTCCACACCCACAGTAGCTGGCTCTGCCCCTGCTCCAGGTCCTGCTTCTCTGTCTGGATTGTGTCTCTTTTTTTTTTTTTTTGAGACAGAGCCTCAAGCTGTCCCCCTGGGCAGAGTGCCGTGGCATTACAGCTCACAGCAACCTCCAACTCCTGGGCTCAAGCGAGTCTCTTGCCTCCGCCTCCCAAGTAGCTGGGACCACAGGTGCCCGCCACAACGCCTGGCTTTTTTATTTTTTGTTGCAGCCATCATTGTTGTTTTGGCGGGTCCCGGCTGGGGATTCAAACCTGCCACCTTAGGTGTACGTGGCTGGCACCTTAGCCGGTTGAGCTATAGGCGCCGAGCCCAAACACAGTTTTGGGGGTAATGAATGTTGATGTGAGTAGAAGCAGTTGACCTGAATAGCAAGTTTTTGGAATTGTGCTCCCAGTGCTGCTGAATCAGGCAAGCCCTTTCCTTTCTTCCTGCCAAATATACCTGCCTATTAAGAATTTGTCCACTAATACTCTCACAGCAAGATGAAGTCATTAGTTAGCTACACCTGAATTTTTTTAGGGTGCCAAAGCCCTATAAATTTTAACTTTGTAAATATAACAGCTGAAATACATGAGTAAAAAAAGAACAATCTCAGTGATATCTTTATTGAAATATAATTCACATACCATAAAATTCACCCTTTTAACGTTTGCAGTTCAGTAATTTTTTAGCATATTGTACAACCATGACCAGCATCTAGCTTCAGAAATTTTCATCATTTCATGAAATAAACTCTGTATTCGTGAGCACTTTTTATTCCACCCTCCCCTCAACTCCTAGGCAACCACTCACCTACTTTTGGTCTCTATGCTTATTCTCGACATTTCCCATAAGTATAACCATACAATATGTGGTCTTTTGTGATTGGCTTCTTTCCTTAGCAAAATATTGCACGTGCAGTACCTCATTCTTTTTTATGGCTGAACAATATTCCATTATGTGGATGGGCATACTGTGTTTTGTTTATCCATTTGTCAGTTAGTGAACAATTTTAGAGAATAAATAATTTTTAAACTTAACAATTACTTAATTTTTCCATGAATGTAAGGGCTGTTTGTTGACTTATTTTGACCATGTTTAAGCAAACTCTACCACCCCATTTTGAACCTGGTATCTGATTCTGCAAAGCATCATCTTTATTTATTTATTTATTTATTTTTTGCAGTTTTTGGCTGGGGCCGGGTTTGAACCCACCACCTCTGGTATATGGGGCCAGCGCCCTACTCCTTTGAGCCATAGGTGCTGCCCAAAAGCATCATCTTTTAACAACCTTTACTCTTGTTCTCCCAGTTTCACTAGCTAGCTTCTCCGAGTGAGGCATCATGAATACCAAAAAAAAAAGATTTGAGAACTATAATCTTAACCTCACACTTTATTAAAAAAAAGAAAGGCAAAATATAATCAATGATTCCATCTGTGTTTTACTTCACATATTTCTTATGTGCTCACCTTATCACTCCCCAAATACTTAGAAAGTGCTAAGGATATACAAGAAAACTGGGCTGTCATTTTAGCCATCTCAGTTTTTAAAATGCAGAAATTAACTCTGCCAGTTGGTCAAAAGCTGCTCCAGTGCCCACCTTTAACCCTTCCATAGTCCTCCTATCTCAGCAAATAACCAGGGCAATCCTTAGCACAGCAGAAGGCCTCCAGGTTAACAGTGGTTGTTTAATGCTAAATAATGGTCATGTTAGCGGGAAACAAAGGTATTTTGCAAAGTTAAAGGAACATTGAAGTAGGAGACTTGAATCTCAGTCACCACTTTGTTATTAGGTACCTTTGATATTAGCTAATCCACTCCTGTACTTCTTATGTTGTCAGCTCTAAAATCAGAGGAGTAATACCTACCCTAACTACCTCACAAGATATTATAAAACAGTAAGTTTTGAAGCTGGCACATGAACCTGCCAGCCCCTGCATATGGGGCTGGTACCCTACTCCTTTGAGCCACAGGCACCGCCCACTTTGGTTTTATTTATTTATTTTTTTATTTTATTTTTTTTTTTTGAGACAGAGCCTCAAGCTATCCCCCTGGGTAGAGTGCCATGGCATCACGCTCACAGCAACCTCCAACTCCTGGGCTCAAGCGAGTCTCCTGCCTCAGCCTCCCAAGTAGCTGGGACTATAGGCACCCGCCA
>CAUYTI010105920.1:0-27854 GCA_963575145.1 Galago senegalensis | reverse complement strand
TGCCAGAGCAAGAACCTCCTCACCCCACCCTGGGGCCCTGCCTGAGTCATTCTCTGTCCCCCTTTCCCCGCCCCCAGCACTGGGGTCCAGGAGACAGCTCCGACCAGGCTGGGGAGGGAGGTCACCACAGCCCCTTGTCCCATGTGTGCACTTTCTTAAAAGAAAATTTGTGGAATAAAGAAAAAGAAAAGGCACAGCAAAAATGAAACATGTTGAAAAGGAGCTGGGCAATACATAATAGATCAAGTCCAAGCCTACGTTGGTGTGGATTTGACAGAACACTTTCTGGGTGGGAATCAGCCAACTCAAGAGGATCATGGTAGACCTGATTTGTTGGAATATGAAAGATTTTAGCAGACCCCAAATCTGTTGATTTCTTATTTTTCACTATGCGAGACTTCACAGAGGTCTAGAGATGTGGAGAGTGGGCTGTGAGATGGCAGGGCCCTCACAGCCTGGGGAACATTCCTGAAACAGCCTATTCCTTTCTTCATGCTCCCTCTGCCAGAAGTCACAGAGCTCTTTCTTTGTCTAGTTAACTATGCAGAGACCCTTGTGATCTTTGCCTTCCTACTTCTGGTAACACGTTCATGAAATTGAGTAGCAACTACTGAGTCACACAGTTCTTCATTTGTTTTGTCAACTATGCTGAGATCCTCGTGATCTTGCGCTTTTTACTTCTTGTCATATGTTAATGAAGTTGAGTAAAAACCATTAACAAGATGACTTGTCTTTATTAAAGTCATTTATATTTTCCAATTGTACTATAAGATCAAAATTATGTCTTTTGTTTATGCTATTTCCCCATATTGTCTATGCTACTTCCCCCTGGACAACCCTGTACAGATACTATAAAATAAAGCTGATTTTGTGCTTTGGTGCTGGCTGCAGCATCAGCTCAGTCAGTCCTCCCAATCCCATTTTTCGTTTCTGAGTCTTCTCCTATGCTGTATTTTCCTCATTCCCCACCAATTCCACTCTGGTTCGCTCCCCTTTGCCATGCTGGTTCATGACAGGTGGAACGTTGGGGGAAAGCAAAGCAAAACTAAAAGCAAATCTAATTGAAAAAGGACAGAGAGGAAGTGGCTTCCAGGTGGGCTGGGAGAAAAGCCTTCCCTATTCAGCAGGCAGAAGGAATAAGGGAGTCAGGGGAACCCTAAGGTGAGGAACCAGCCATCCTTATGTGAAAAGCAGGAACAGAAACAATGAGGTGCATGGAAGGAAGCAGGGTCTGCTAAAAACGAGAAGAATGAGAGGAGAAGGAAAATGATCTAGATAAGGTTTTCACAAGATCCTGATCCAGAAGTAAAGACCAGAGGCACACTGCATCTCATCTGAGAACACTGACACCATCGTTGAACTTGTTCTCTCTCGTCATTTTCTACCAGGCTTCTACCTCCAAATTCTAGTCCTTCCTAACACTCGCCTGCTTCCCTGCCTTTAGAATCTGTGAGACACCAAGTAACTTAGGACAATGCCCTTCCTTCGCCAGACAATTCTAAGATATTTCCTAACTTAACAATCAATAGAAGCCTATCAGACATAGAAACCCTCCCAGGAATCTTGCAGACCATCCTGAGAGACTCTACCTGAAACTGCTATTACAATCCTGAAGCCAAAGAAGCAGCCTCATCTCCCAGGGTTTGAGGAAATACAGAGTATAAATGTGCATCCTGGAGTCCCCAGCCCCTAGAAGATGTCACATCCCTCCCTCCTGATGCCTCACCTTTTCCAGGGTAGCCACCCATAGATCCATCAAGTTTTGTTCATGCCAGTTTAAATACAGAGGGTGCCAGAAAAAAAATGTATGCATATTTTGAGCAATGTTATCGATGTGTTACTTTTCAAAGCTGAATTGAAGGTGTCATTATGGGTCAAGGGTGCCTAGACACACTCCATACAGCCATTTTACCAAAATTCATAACTTTGGGGGAATAATTGATTTACTTCCGAACAGGTCTCTTAAAATGTGTCTATTTTTTTTTTCTTTTGGGCAACCCCAGTATGAAGCTACATTTATAACAAAGAAAGAGAAATCCCCAGGAGCAAGAAAAAAAGGGGGGAACTGAAGACCAGCACACACAGTGTATAAAAGTTGATGCTCCAGTGGTCCTGGGGATTGGGGTTAAGGGAAGAAGTGGCTCACTGGATATCGATGTGGGAGTGATTTGCTTGGGTCCAGCATTTGAATGCCTAGAAAGGGACCTTGAGAAAAGGCCTAGGTTAGGAGCGGGACTAAGCCTTCGGTAGAGCCAGGACTTTCAAAATGCTACATTCTTGGAGATTAGCAAAGCTCCACTTTATCACCCAAGGAAAGGACCAAACATCCAGCTCTGTAAACGTAAAAAAAGTAAATAAATAAATAAATAAAAAGCTCTATGAGAGTGAAAAATTCCAAACCCATCTCATAAGCAGGAGTGGGTACTACATGTACATGCTACAGAAGATGAAGAATTCCCAAGCGGTGAAATTAATTTAAAAGGACAACTCTGGTAATTCCACTTGGTTCCTGGTAAATGCAAACCAAAACGTCTCTGCTTTTCCATCGAACACTCACAGTAAAGAATTAAAAACACACAAGAGAATGATGGAACTGAGCTAAGAGGTGGGGATGGAGAATGGACGGATGAGTCATGTGTGGCCTGTGGATACACAGTCCATCAGGGAAGAGTGGGTGAACAGCCACACAAATATCACTTAACTACAATTATAACAAATGCTTTAATGAATAAGTGCAGGGCAAATAGACTGTGGTGACAAGAAAAATGAACTTACTAAGTTGACATCAGTTTTTATTAAAACTCAACACGTTCCATTTGACTACAATAGTGAATGGTCTAATTCTAAAACTCCTCCAGTGATGAGGGATATAGTGATGAATATTTACTTTTAGGCACTTATCAGAATTATTTTTTCAGTCATAGTCCAATAATTTACCTTCTAAGTTTCTGTCCACTGATGATTTTAAATGGTTTTTAGTATGTGAATGAATTTTTATGGCATAAATTATACTGCACATTTAATATTTATGATTAGAGAGTCCAAGATATTAAGAACTACATAACATTTCCTAAAATCAGAGGAAGTTAATGAAAAGAAAAGAAGGCTTTGGGGATGTAGGTCCACCTGCTGCATCCATCATATTTTTCAATTTCATTTTGACATTTCCCGCAGTTCGTATTCCCAAGCACCAAAACATTTCCAAAATGATAATGTGGTGCATTTCAAAGAAAAACATCTGTCAATTGTCTCAAGTTTCATTCCAATGCTAAAGTTATCTGTTCTTGGAGAGAGAAAAAACCAAACATATAAATGATAAATGTTTAAAAATATGTATGATATTATGGGTGTCTCAAGTTTGCTCATGAAAAGGCAAATCTCTAGATCCAAATTAAGATAGATTGTATCAATTTTAAAGATTTTTCTGTAAATGTTTAATACTTGTCTTACTGTGATATGTGTACTTTTATCCTTTCCAAAGAAAACAGAACTTAAGAATTATGATTGTGGGGCTGCACCTGTGGCTCAGTGAGTAGGGCACCAGCCCCATATACCAAGGGTGTCGGGTTTGAACCCAGCCCCGCCAAACTGCAACAAAAAAATAGCTGGGCATAGTGAGGGGCACCTGTAGTCCCAGCTACTTGGGAGGCTGAGGCAAGACAATCTCCTAAGCCCAAGAGCTGGACGTTGCTGTGAGCTGTGATGCCACAGTACTCTACCGAGGGCGACAAAATGAGACTCAGTCTCTAAAAAAAAATAAAAACATAAAAGAATTATGATTGAGAGTTAAGTAATTATAAATAATTCTATTTTCAATAAAAGTTAGAAAAGACACTCTCCTTTTGGAAATATAAGATTAAGTTGCTATTATTACTATTACACTCAGGTTTCAGGCTTCCTTAGTCTGGGTCTCCCCTTGTCTTCCATGACTTTGACACGTTTATAAATTACAGGACAGTTATTTTGTAGAATGCTTCTCAGTTGCGGCTTAGAACTAAATTCAGGCATCTTTGTTCTGAGTGCATCTTATCAGTCTGTCCTTCTATTGATGACAATCGTGTCAGTCACAGCATAAAGGCACAACGTAACCCCACTCCTCCATCTTCTGTGAAGATGCACTTTGAAACTATGTCGGTATTTCATCCCTTGGAATTTTCCACTTCTTTTTGCTCCCTTATGTAAGCACGGCCTCTGGATTCCTGTTCTGCTCAGCGGTTCATAACCTGTTCCTACTATGATTTATTCCAATGCTCTGATGCTCTCCCTGTGGCCTCCGTGCAGCGGCTTCTGTGTCCACGCGACACGCCCCATCCTTCTTGGAGCACGGCCTGACTTTCTAGAACGAGATGTTTTGGATTTTTCTTCTACTTTCTTTGCCTCTCCTTTGGAATCAGCCAGTTCTCCACGGAGCCTGACTTCTTGTTTGTAGAAAATGACATTTAAAAACCAAGATCTGGGTCCTCCTGGGCACTCATGGGATGCGCTGAATTCATTGCTCTTGGTATCGCTCTCCCCGTCTCTTTCAGGGACCGAGCTAGAGGCGGAAACGCGTTTATCTGGATCACACTCCCGTGCGTGCACGTGCGCAGTCACCTCTGTACCTGTGTCTGTGTCTGTCTTTACACACTGCGAACCGCACGCTCCCGGCATCTCCAATTCCAACCCCGCATCACGGGGATCGAAGTCTGGTTTTCTGCCTTTTTATATTTGTAACTCGTTTCTCTAACAGGGAGAAACCTGGCTTATTGTTCACATGTGCGATGATTTGCTCGGTCCCCCAGTTTGTACCTAATCTCCCATGTCCCAGCCCCAGCTGGTTGCGACGTCCTGCCCGGCTCCCCCACACCCAGACACCTCCCTGATGCTACCCAGACTCTGCACCCCATCCTGGGCTGAGCTTTCCACGCACCATCCCTACTCCACGTGGGGACCCACAGGCCCTCCAGCTGCCCCTCTTGGGGACACGGTGACATGGTCCCAGCCCTGCTGTCCCTCCCGGCACCTCGGAGCCTGCCTTGCTCTGTCTGCTGAACAAACTCAAGACTGAGTCGCTCATCAAGGGGTGAGAAACAGGCAAACCCAAAGATTTGAAATCTCTGGAAAGTAATCGATGCCACGCCCCTTTTCCCTCTTAAAACATATTCTCTAAAACAGGAAAAAAACAGTAATATCTGGACCCTTCAGCTCTCTCGGCTACTTTGTTTTTCCTCCGGCAAGTGAGTCAGGGCGGGTGTGTGTCTTAATGCTTTAAGCTACAGCCCACCCACCATCAGAGCTGCGGGCTCCTAGCAGAGTTAACACTTCACTCAGGAAACTAGTGAGCAACAGGCAGGTCTCTTCCCAGACCCACTGCACAGCACTCACCACTCCATTAAGGAAAAAAGGGCCAATTTGGATAATTTTTTGATATTTTTTCTTTGCCATTGAGGAATGTGAGTGAAAGGATAACAAACTTTTAAAAGAAATCTCTCTGAAAAAATTAAAAATTAATTAATTAAATGACTAATTAATTAATTAATTGGGATCCCATGCATTTCATTTACTTCCATTATAGGGTAAGCGTGGGGAGGATGAGTTGATTAGGCGTTCTCCCTGGGTGTTATCTCAGGTAACCGTGATTAAGGAATATCCACTCATTCTTGTGTAATGAGTGCTGGACTCGGGAGCCCAGGTTCTGGCCGCCAGGCAAGGCTGGGGGTTCACTGCCTGTGCAGCCTTCCTGAGGGTGCAAAGTGCCTTTGCTGGCCCGCCTGCCTCTGCAAGCTGGATAGAAGCCGCAGCTCCCTGAGCTCCTCCTGCTTCAGCAACTCGGCTTTTCTTGGGTCTGTCTGAATCCCAGGCGAACCTCCTCAGCCTCAACCACTGGCACTACCGGAAGAAATGGCATTTCTAGAAAAAGGGCCTTTCTCCTCTGTCGAGAAGGCCTTCTTCAAGGGATGAGGAGAGAACTGCCTGCTTTTAAGAGTTTCTGACACAGGCTTAGTTAGGAATATATACTTCTTATCCCGGGAACATTTTTGTTCCTCTCGTTTACATCCACCTGGTGGAGGTAACGTTTATAAAACAGCAGAAAACATGCTGTCGCTACCAGGAGGTCAGTCCAGTAGGCCAGCTGAGGTTATCATAAAGAACCCAACCACTGACCAAGGCACACACAGGTCCTGCCCTGCAGGGTCATCCAGGTCCCTCCTAGGGTCCATTAAACTTCCTTACCAGGACTCCTTAGAAAAGAGCCATCTTTTTAAATTTCAGACAGTTGGGGAAACTTCATTCTATTGTTACACAGAAAGAGGCAGAATAATTTGGGCTGTGTACACCAAGTTTAGATTTTGAATTAAGAACCACAAAGGGGGGATCTGTCGTGGCCCCTTTAGAAAATGAAACTGGACTCGGCCAGTCCATCCCTCAGCCGTCCCTGGCTTCAGAGATCCCCCAAACCCCCCTCACTCCCTGGAGTCTGGTTGCCCCGGGTGGGCAGCTGGGTTCCAGAGCTTCCAGGGGCCTCCCAAGGACTATTTTTAGCCTGGTATTAAATATTTCCTGCTCACAGACTTTCCATGGGGCAGCCCCAGGTTCCAGGGATTCACTCCAGCTGGGAAATCTGAGAACTCAGCTGGCCTGTGGCAAATGAGATATTTTTAGCCAAGACTTGGGAAGCTCAGAATTGTCACCTACTGTAGACCTCAGGATGGGAGACACAAAACAGAGCTAAACAGGAGAAGCAGGGCTGACCCTGCAGTGACTTAGCAACCAACACTGGAGCTTACTGCTGGAGGAGGAGGCGGGTGCCCTGCTCAGGGAGGGAGGGACGGAGGGCGCCCTCAAGGTCTTCCCTAGCAACTGTGGGGCTCCCTCCCCATAGAGGTGAGGCCTGGGAGTCCCCCCTGCAGGCCAGGGATTCTGAGGGGCTCTCCACAACTACCTGAGGCTAATTAGCATCACCTGGGACTTGTTAGTAATACGAATTCTTGGGCCCCAACCCAGACCTACTAAATTAGAAACTCTGACAGCAGGATGGGCCATCTGGGTTAGATCAGGTAATTCTCACACTGAAGTTTGAGAATCACACATTCACTAACACAGATAAACTAATATTTTCACCCTACCAAATGCACACTGCAGTCAGTATTTAATTAATAGACTGGTTTTTTTGAATATTAGATTTTCCAAACACAAAAATTTTGAACAGATAGTAAAGAGAACCAGTAGGTTTCTCTAATCATTTTTCCTGCTCTGTAACCTGTACCCCGATATAAAAAAACATTCTCTATTCATGCTCAAGGGCAGTGATAAGGCACCAGGTTAGATTTTCTTGTCAACAGCTGCAATTGAATCATAGAAAGAAATAGACCTCAGTGCTAAGGGAAGATGGTGGTAATGCACGTGAACCCTACGAATGCCTGCACACAGACAGCCCAGCCCACGCTGAGATGAAGCCAACTGTAATTACAATAATGTAGCCAGGGGAACACCTTCCCAAAGCATCTTGCAACTGATGCTGTTATCAGTGTATGGGTTATGTATTCATTTTCTACTGCTGCTGTAAAAAAAAATCACCATAAACTTAGTGGCTGAAAACAACACATACTTAGTCTCCTATGATTCTGGAGGTCAAAAGTCTGAAATCAGGTTCACAGGCCTAACGTCCAGGCATCGTCAAGGCTGCTGCTTTTGAAGGCTTTGGGCAGAGCCTTTTCCATCCTGCAACACAAGCCTGTATTTTTTGGCTTGTGGCCCTTTCTGGTATTCTCAAAGCTTCTCCCTCCATTCTCTACATCAGTGATTCTCAACTGGTCTGCTGTGAGCAGATTTTAGGTGTGCTCTGAAAGTTTTTAAACATCATAAATTATTTTCCAAAGAGGTTCAAAGCACAGTAAGCATATTCTATTTTTTAGTCTTTTTTTTTTTTGGATCATCATTTTAAGTGTGCAGGAAAGTTCAACTATAAGTTCAAGTGTGCCATAAGATTAAAAAAAGTTGAAAAACATATTGTACATCAATATGTCACCATCTCCTGTGATTCTGACCCTGCTGCCTCTCTCTGATGAGAACACTGTGATCCTCCCAGGTCATCTAGGACAATCTCTCCATTTCAAAATCTTTAACTAATTATTTTGTTTCTGTATCAGTGATCTTCTGACATAGAAAATACCATTCACAGGTCCCAGGGACAAGGGCATGGATATATCTAGGTGGTTCTGAACCACCATTCAGAATGGTTCACTCCCTAAGGTCCAGTGCCCTTGAAATGTAACTCATTTGAATTGAGATGCCCTGTAAGAGAATTGCAATTGAAAGAATTATTATTTTAAAAAAAGGAAATATTTCATTAAAATATTTTTGTTGATTGCACTAAAAATTTTAAATTTGGATACATTTGGAAATGCCCTTGCAAATTGATGAAGGGGTAAGAGATGAGAACTAGAGTAAAGGCCAAAAACTGTGAAGCGAAAGGTTTGGCTAAAATCCTGGGAATCAGCCACTGTGCCCTGGTTGCTTGATCACAGTCATTGTCCCTTGTTTGCTTTTGTATAATTGCTACTTTAGAGGACACAACTGGTATTTGTAAAGACTCTTAACTTTCTCCATAGATAACATCACCTGTTTGGAATCCAGGTAGTTTTCAAGATATCCTCCAGGTCCTGCCTGCCAGTAGACCAGTTGAGCCACCCAGACCAAGAAACAGACTCAACGGGTCTTAGACACCATCCCACAGTGGGACTGATGATTCTACCTTGAAACCAAACAATTAGCAGACCCTGATTGCCTAATCTCTGCCCACCAAACTGTCTTTGAAAACTCTGTCTCTCCAATTCTTGGGGAGGCAGATTTGAGAAATCCCTCCTGTCTCCCTGCTTATGCTATGAAGAATCAACTTGTCCTCTGCTGTCAACCCTGCTATCTCTGGGGACTGGGCTTCCTCTTGGGTACCGAGCAGAGGAACCTGGTTGGGCAGCAACACACTGAGTTAAATAAAATATACTATTAAAATAAAATTCATCTGCTTTGATTTGCTTTTTTAAGTGCAGCTAATAGTCAATTTTAGGTTACATATGGGGCTGATATTATTTCTACAAGATGATGCTGCTATAGACCACAACGTATAAAAAGAAAATCAAATTTAAAAGAAATCAAAGTCTTGGGGCCACCCCTGCCCCAAGTCCTTATGCAAAAAAAAGAAGGTAAAAGCCTCAGGTGCCTATGGAGAGCTGGGCCCACAGATCATGCAGTAAGGAAATTTCTTGCCAACGTCCCATAAGTAAAAACATGCCAATTATACCCGTGTCTAGGACCTACACTAAAGCTTGTTCAACTCCACACCACCAGTGAATGACACGTTCATCTTACAGGTAACGGAACTGGCCACGAGGAGGAATCAAACATTCTTGTCCCTACTCAGGGACATGTACACGACTGAGGCTTCTGTCACTCCCTCAACGTGCTATAAAATGTAGATTTCTTGGGCCTCAAAAGAAGGTGGCCCCAATCCACCCTCCTGCCTTTTCCCTTCCTTCTGTTTGCCTTTAAACTGCTGAAGGTTTCAACTTCCACTTCAGGAAAACAGCCAGGTCTTATCTGTGGTTCACATTTTCCCAGTCATGTCGTGAAAACCTTGGCTTAAGAATCCACTGAGTGAGGTTTTTACCTTACTCGTTTATTTGGGTCAAAAGGAAAGAGGGTGACATTAACTTTCAATTGTTTTATTTTTGTCTTACTCCTGCTCATGAGGGAGCCCGGACTTTGAAAGCAATGTTTCTTCTTTCTCCAGGGAAAGCAAATACCTTCCCAGAATTCAAATTTCAAATGGAGAGGAATATTCTACGAGGGACAAACACAACTAAATTCTCCATTAGGTGATAAATAAATTTAAATACAAAAATACATTTACCTAGCCACTTGGGCTCTTACAAAGCACTTTCATAACACGTTTTTTATTAAGTCCTCAAAACAACCCTGTAAGAGAGGTATTATTCTCACTTTTGAGCGAAAAAACCTGGGCCTAGGGGAAATTAATTTGCAAGAGCCACACCAAATCAATTAGTGATGAGCTAGAACTTGAGCCCGGGTCTCTGCGTCTGCACCCAGGGCTGCCTAGGGCTAATTCCCTGGTCTGGGTTCAATGGTTTAATTAGCCTCACTCTGCTCCCTCACTTCTCTTACTTCCACCCTCCCTACCTTTCAGAGATCCTAGAATTCTCTGTCTATATATGAAAATTCTGCTCCTTTGCTATTCTGAGCGTATTCTGTTATTCTTTTTATTTCTGAACTTTGAATGCATAGGTGTGTATGTCCTACCTAGCTATTTAAGGAAAAGGATTTTCTCCTGTGTCAAACTATTCCTCAGCAGCAGACACAGGCCTGCCTGGCTCCCAGCTTGGTCCTGAGCCACTGCTCCATCCTTTCTACCACTCCTGAGCTGCACAGACAGGTAAAATGCCCCGTTCTGACCTACAGCCAGGGTACATATCCCCTCAGGGAAGCCAGGGCTCTGGTGCTTTAAACTGCTTCCCAATTTCCTCAGATTGGTCTTGAGAGTCACTGTAAAAAGAATCAGCAAATACTGACTAAAGGGAAGCAGATAGAAAGGTCACCTAGGGTGCTCCTTCCCCAGGCAGCACTCCTAGGGCACAAGAAATATTCATTTGGTTTCCCCACAAATTTCCCAATACAGAGCTCCTCAATCCCCTAGAATTATTCCAATGAGGTTCACTTTTTCGTTCTAACATTCTTGAATTCTTGATGGCCCCTAGGTAGCTTCAGGATGGGGGTCAGTCACCAGCAAGACTCAACCTTGATTAGAAGTCTGGAACTTTCAGCCCTACTCCACAACCTTTAGGAGGGAAGAGGCAGTGAAAATTGAATAATAATTGAGCAAGGATAGCCGGTAAAAGTGAGGTCTAAGAGAAGAGAGGGGTCTTCTCAAGGAGACCCTATGGATACACATGCCAGACTTTTCCCCATGGTGACTCAGCTCTTAGGGATTTGTAGAAACCTAAATTCCTGGAACCTGGGGACTAACACTTGCTTCTGCTTCTGTAAAAGCCTGAGTCTACCTCTCCAACTTGATTCAAACTGACCAATGAGAAAGGTACCTGTGGGCTGTAATTTTTGACTGGAGATAAAAAGAAGACTAAGCCAGTTGGGGGAGCACAGCCATTTTTGGACTCTTGTCTGCCATCGCTCTACCGGCTGGAATAAAGCCCTTCCTCTTTTAAACACAGTGTCTGGGTGTTTTTTCTCTCCATTGGGCCTCATCTTCCTGTGACAGAATCAATCAGACCTATGTGATGAAACCTCCCTTATGTGGAGGGTGTGGAGAGTTTCTGAGGTGGTGAACACATCCACATGCCCGGAGCAGTGCACCCCAACTTCATGGGGATGTTAGGTAGACAGCTAGGAGTCTGGCTCTCCTGGGGAAGGAGGACAAGGGTAGGGCCCCGGCCCCCCATCTCAGTGCCACCCACCTTAACTCTGTCTCAAGGAACTACTCATACTTGGGGGAGGAAGGACCCTCCTCCCAATCTACCATCAGAACTTAGCATGCCACCTGCCAAGGGTTGCAGAAGACTCTCTAGCCCAGCAACTGTACAAACAGCCTCAATACTAATTGTCATGTCCCTGGCTTAAATCTACATTGTGGTTCCAGCCCCCAAAGGGCTCTCAGAGAGACTCGTGGGAGGTCTACATGCACAGAAAGACACTGGTTCCCAGGTGACCTCTGAACCAGGAGGTAAGTGCAACCCAGGTGGTGTGAGAGGAAATTGTTGGCCGTAACCAGTACCTCTTTGCCTACCTGCCATGCTGATGAGGCTCACTGTCTATGGTGAATACATATATTTTGCTCTGTGAACTAATCTTATTCTGTAAACCTGTCTTTCTCTTCCTCAAAATACTTTGTTTCACTCTTGCCTTACTTTGGAGTGTCTGGTCATTTTCCAGGCAACTCCCTAAAACCCTGACATTTAAGACACAGGAAGCTGCCTTGAAGGCCAACCAGGACAGAAGCTCCTGTACTCAGCACAGAAGCTCCTGTACTCGGGCCCATCCAGATCTCTTCCTGTATGCCTCTTCATCTGGCTGTTCATTTGTATTCTTATTGTATCATAAACGAACAAATATAAACAAAGTGTCTTTCTGAGCTCTGTGAGCCATTATGGCAAATTATGAAGCCTGAGGAAGGCCCTGTGGAGACCCAAGGTCACAGCCCATCAGAAGGGTAGGTAGCCCAGGACGTGCAGCTGCTGTCTGAAGTGAGGCGTCTCGTGGGACTGAGCCCTCTCAACTATGGGATCTGATATTAATTCCAGGGAGAGACCCTCAGAATTGAATTGAATTGTTGAACACTCAGTTGGCATCAGAGAGTTGGAGAAGTGGTTCTGGAAAAGACAACGTGCGTCTGGCGTCAGGAAGGGAAAACATGCCAGCTCCTCAACTGTCAGAGAGGGAAGAGGGAAAAATAAGGTCAAATGGTTCAATGTCCTGCTCATTTTCACTGCCACTTTAAACTTACAGGCTTCAGATCTAAAAGGGTCCTTGGAAAATGAATAGTCTCACTACCTCATTTCATCCACATGGAATCAGAAAAGTTAATTGGTGTCTCTTGCTGTAAAATTTTGAGTGGGAGCACCAAGGCCTGAGGCTCAGAGCAGGAGGCCAGGGAATATTTTAACTAAATGGCAGACAAACTGGGCATGGGGGAAATTGTCCACTTCTGTAAGCCACACTCAAGGGCATGGAGGAGATCTCCCACTTCTGTAAGCCACACTCAAGGGCATGGAGGAGATCTCCCACTTCTGTAAGCCACACTCAAGGACATGGACGAAATCAACCACTTCTGTAAGCCACACTCAAGGGCATGGAGGAGATCGTCCACTTCTGTAAGCCACACTCAAGGGCATGGAGGAGATCGACCACTTCTGTAAGCCACACTCAAGGGCATGGAGGAGATCGTCCACTTCTGTAAGCCACACTCAAGGGCATGGGGGAGATCGTCCACTTCTGTAAGCCACACTCAAGGGCATGGGGGAGATCGACCACTTCTGTAAGCCACACTCAAGGGCATGGACGAAATAGTCCACTTCTGTAAGCCACACTCAAGGGCATGGACGAAATCGTCCACTTCTGTAAGCCACACTCAAGGGCATGGAGGAGATCGACCACTTCTGTAAGCCACACTCAAGGGCATGGGGGAAATCGCCCACTTCTGTAAGCCACACTCAAGGGCATGGAGGAGATCTCCCACTTCTGTAAGCCACACTCAAGGGCATGGAGGAGATCGACCACTTCTGTAAGCCACACTCAAGAACACAAAGACACAGGAGAAGAACGTCCTGCCAACCAGAGACACCACTGAGCAGGAGAAGCACACGGAAATTTCCTCAGCCTGGAGGATTCTCCATCCCTGTCATCTTCAAGACCCCATTTTGATGTGGAGGAAGAGCCACCTGCGAGATGGACAGACAAGGACCCACAAGCTGCCCGTGAACCCAGGCACTCCACGCCTATGCCACTGGCCTGTGCACCTTCAAGAGTACCCCTAAATGGACTGCCAAATTCTCTGGTTTTCCCTGGGTTATCATAAAATATTATGTGTATGATTAAGGACAATAAAACACACTTCATGGCAAGAAAAAAGAAGTTAACTGACGGAAATTTCAGAGCAACTTAGTATCAATTTAGTCTTGGAATCCCATTTCTGATCGTGCTTGACTTGGACAAAATTTTGTTTCAAAGGATCACAGAGAAATATTAAGTAAAACAATGCAACTTTGATTTCCAAACCACATTACAGAGGAGTGGCATCTTACTTGCAAGATGAGGCTCAGAAATAAGCACACAGATGTGTGGGACCACGAGGGCACAAGCTGGTGCCACCAAAATGGTCTTGGCAACTCACCCCTGTGTTTTCTGCCCTACTCCTAAGTCAGCCTGTTGGCTGATTGACTCTTCTCTAATAGATGTCTCCTTGAGCCTCTTACAAAGTTTCAGCACCCATGTGGAAGGCAAGGTGATTACCTAAGGACCAGCCTGATCAAGCATCCACACTGCATTTGTCACGGCCAGCGCTGATGGTTTAGACATGTAGAAATGCACTGCAAGAGAATATCCAAACAGCCGCTGCACTGGATTGAACAGTGTCTCCCAAATTCATGTCCATTGGACCTGAGAATGAGCCTCACTTGGATTGGGGCCTCTGCATTTGTAATCAGTGAGGACAAGGTCATACTGAGTTAGAGGGAAGCCTGAATCCAATATGACTTGTTTTCTATAGTAAGAAAACACACAGTAGAAAAAGTAAAAATCCCAGGACCACTCCCCATCTTCTTATGCAAAGGCGGGGAAAGACCTCAGACACCTGAAGGACTAGTACCACAGACCATTCATTAAGGAAAGTCCTTGCTGACCTCTTGTAACTCAGACACGCAAAGCTGCAGAAATCACAACGATGCGATACTGGCATGAAACACACATGGGCACCAATGAAACAGATCTGAACACCCAGAAAAGGAGCTGTACATATGTGGTCATCTGACATTTGGCCAGGGCACCACGAATACACAATGGGGAAAAGATAGTCTCTTCAGCAGAGAAGAGAAAACTGGATAGCCACATGCAAAAGAATAAAATTGACCTTTATGTCACACCATACATAGAAATCAAGTCAAAATGAATTAAAGGCTTAAACACAAGGTCTGAAACCATAAAGTTCATAGAAGAAAACATAGAGGGAAATCTTCTTGACATTGGCCTTGGAGTAATTTCCAGGTTATCACACCAAAGGCATATGCAAATAAAGCAGTAATAAACAAGTGGAATTACACTAAAATTTAAAGCTTCTGGAAAGAAAAGGAAGCAAGCCACAAAATGAAAAGGCAGCTTACAGAATGCGTGAAGATACTAGCAAATCATGTCTCTCATCAGGGGTTGATATCTAACAAATATAAGGAACTCCTATAATTCAATAGCCAAAAAGCAAATGACCTGATTCAAAAATGGTCAAAATATTTGAATAGACATTTCTCCAAAAAAGACATACAAGTGTCCAGCAGGTGGGTACATGAAGAGGTGCTAAGCATCACTAATCAGAGAAAAGCAGATAAAAATCACAATGAGATATTATCAAAAAACAAAAAGTGCTGGATATGAAGAAATGGGAACCCATTTACACCACTGATGGGAATGTAGATTGGTACAGCTATTATGGAAAACAGTATGAGGATCCCCCCCAAAAATAAAAATAAACCACTATATAATCCAGCAATCCCATTTCTGGGTATATAATCAAAGGAATCATGTACTCGCTAACAATTTGGAAATTAGGATCTTGAAGAGATAACCGGTATTCCTGGGTTTAGTGTAGAATTATTTACAACAGCCAAGACAGGGAAGCAGCCTTAATACCCACTGACGGATGGAGGGACAAGAACATGTGGTGTGTGTGTACGTGGAATACCACTCAAGCTTAACAAAGAAGAAAATCCTGCCACTGCAGGACCTGGAGGACATGCTGAATGAAATACCCCGGTGCAGAATGAAAAATATTATATGATCCCACTGATAGGAAGAATCACAGAAGTAGAAACTAGGATGGAGGCTTCATGGGGAAGAGGAAAAGAGGGAGACAGTGGACCCAGGGCAGAGGGTTTCAGTAATGCAAAATGCGTAAGTCCTAAAGATACACCACACAGCATAGCCCCATAGGTAACAATACCAGATTATATACTTAAAGGTTTGTTAAGAGGATGAATCTTATGTTAAGTATCCTTATAACAAAATAATAAAAATAGTACATATAGAAGGCGGACAGAAAGGTTTGGGGTTGATGGCAGTGATTATGGTGATAGTTTCACAGATGTATACTTATCTCCAAACTCATCAAGTTGTATATATTATTGATAAATATGAACAGTTTTTGTATGCCAATACCTCGTGAGATTTCTTTTAAGGGTAGGGAGCCTTTATTAGAATGTGCAACTATTATATTTCAGTATATGTACAGCATGCAGCCTTCCTAGTACATATTTGCTCCCTTAATCCAGAGTCCTTACAAGTGGTTATTGTCATCCTGAGTTTCTGACCAGGGCACCTGGCTTGCCTGGACCCTTGCAGTTTTTAAGGAGCAGAGCCGGTGGTCTGACACCAAAGCCCATACCCTTCCTCCAAGGTACACCCATCTGTCTTAAGTTTCTCAATTTCCACCCTCTCCAATAATCCTGAAACTTGAAAGTCTTTGTGTCATCTGTCTCAGGCAGATGCTGAGGTACAGGGAAGGCTGGGGGTCACCTGACTGCTTACTGTGGACCCCGCACTCTGCAGAGGTCAGTCCCTTAGCCAACCAGCCCTGTTGTCCATTTGTTTCTGGCAAAGTGGAATGCCAAGACACGATGGGGCCAAGGGCTGCCTGAGCACATACATGTTGAATAATATTGAGGCAGGAGTGCCATATTAAACAAATAGTTCCCCACTGGACACATTGAGAAAAAATCGATGTTACAACCATCCTGGTACTCATGGCTCCATTGCGCCAGCAGTAGACACTGAGAAACTCTAAGATCCTAAGTCTTTATGTGGAAGGATGCTGGAAGGGAGGGGAAGAGGAAGAATGAGGACCGCAGTGTCTCATTAACAGCAAGGGGGTTTGAAAACAGACTTCCCAGAGTGACCACACCGAGTCTCTGGAGACCTGGGCGCCTCAGCTCCGCCCCCCCTTCCTGCCTGCCCCACGGTGAAGGAGCCCACGTAAGACCCACAGCCCGAGAGCCAGCAGATGCTGGAATCCAGATGAAGCTCCGGCGGGGCCCTCCCAAAAGCAAACCGCAGCGGGTGTCAGGGTGGATTGGCAAGAAGCACCCAGGTCTGCTCTCTGTGCGGGTGCCAGAAATATTTCTGCAGCATTCTGATGAAGGTTTCTGATGGAATTGATTTTGTGTCTTTTTAAAAAGTTTCACTATGCCCGGATATAGATTTGATGAGACTAATAAAGCAATACTTGATTTGCTTCTTCAACCCACCGGAAGGTGAAGTGAGATTTTCATCATGGACACTGCAATCTGGTCCTGCCAGAACCGTTCAAGAAAAAGTCCCCTCTTCCTAGAAAAATGCTTGACAGCATCTTGAGGTTTTTTTTAAAATTACAAAGTAATATGAGGGAACAACTTTTTAGGTTCCACTGTTCTCACTTCCAAGGTAAAGTTCAAGTTGTAGGAGAGCCCCTCACCCAGGGGGCGTGCTGAACACCCTCTTGTGCCCCTTAGGCGAGATCCCGCCAGTCTCCGCCCCCTTCCCTTCCCTCTCCCTCCTCGCCCCTCCCCTCTCCCTCCTCGCCCCTCCCCTCTCCCTCCTCGCCCCTCCCCTCTCCCTCCTCGCCCCACCCCTTCGCTAGGTGGTATTTGTGTTCTAGCATTCGTAGGAGCGTGTACGTATTTATATATTGGTTTCATATTAGTATTGAGCATCTTGAGATTTTGAAGTATATGTAGTTTCACACTCAAATAACTAAAAATAGTTCATCCTAATGAAATTCCTGGTGTCGTGGGAAATATTCTATGGAAAACCAGACGGCCCAGCCAGCACTCCTGTTCGTCTGCGCAGTCATCTCTAGTCTCAAGCGTGGGGACCTGGCTTTGGGGACTGAGTTTTAGCACAGTCTCACACGACAAACCGTGAGGCATCTACTATAAGGAGAGAAGCAAGGTGGCGAACGCTGCGTTGTGACTACGACAGAAAGTGGTTTTGTAAAACAAATTATTTTTAAAAATGCATTGTTTCTCCTCATTCTCTCAGGGTTATACCAAAATCAAAGTTTTCTAGCCTCTTTAATTTCAAAACTGTCTGCTGAAACGCGTCCTTCGCGACAGTCACCAGCAAGTCCTGACCCCACTCAGTCCCTTTCTGGCAGTGGTCTGATGTCCCTTTTCAGTTTTGCTTCCATCAGGAAACTGCTTTAAATTTAAAACTTAAAAACCACAAACCACAAAGGTGCACGCAGAAGTCGAAGTCTCATACGGGAGCAGCGTCTGCAGCGCATCCTTCGCAGAAGTTTCCGGCGGGAGGGATCTCCTCCTCAGGAGCTGCCCGGCCGCTTCCCGCGCCTGCCCGCGGCTTCCCGGCTCCGCGCGGCTGGGGGCGCCCGGGGCTCGGTCCCGCGAACGCGAAGCTCCGCAGAAAACGCCGACACTGCCACCTACTGGTCTGGAGCGGGTGGCGTCGAGCGCGGGGCGCTCACGGAGGGAGCAGGGAACTGAGTCCCAGCCGGCTCCTGAGCACGCCACGATCTAGCCACCCCCACCCAGCCCCGGCCTCTACCCGCACCGAGCGGTCATCCGTCCCCGTCTCGGCGCAGCCAGGCCCCCCGCGGTGGCGAGAGGATTCTGGGGCCCTACTGACACGGATGGAGAAGGGCGGCCCCAAATTAGACGCGGTTCCTGGGGTCAGGCCATCGGGACCGACTGTGCTGCCCTTCGTTTCCTTTCCCTTCCTGAACGAGGGGCAATGCTGTCCCTTCCCAGGAGTGGATCCGAGCCCGCCAAATCCTAGCAGCTCAGAAGCGGCGACCCCGGCGGCTGGCGCCCGTGTGCCTGGGCAGTTACCCACCCCGGAGAAAGTTTGCGCGCAGGTGACCCGGGAGTTCCCAGCGCTCTGCAAGAGGGAAGCTAAATCTAGGATGGAGCGATCACCAATCACCAGCTGGTCACCGGGGAACCGGGCACCAGTCCTAGCTGTAGGAGGGACCGAGACCAAAGTGCGCAATCGGGAAAGGAGGCTTACGTCTGGGGCAGGCAGGGCTGCTGCGCGGTCCTTCCAGCTGCGGGGCGCCCGCGTGGCTGGCGCGAAGAGGAAGCCGGGGCTCCCCGGGGGACTGGCTCCGACCGCCCCATCTGCAGCCTGTCCCCGCGCCAGCTCGTAGCCAAGTCCGCTAGGTGCGTGGAGCGCGGCGTGCGGGGAACCGGCTCTGCAGGAGAGGTAGCATCGCCCCTGGCAAGGACAGCTGGGTCTCCGGACAGAGCCCAGTCGAACGCTGAAGGAAACCCTGCCCATGACCCTGAGAGGGTGCTGGGTGCTGGGCAATTCGGGTGCCCCTGGGGACCGGCTGCGACGCGCTGAACTCCAGACTGCGCAGCCGGAGCTCACCGACGGCGTGGAAAGAGGTGGCACCGGGCGGAGGAGGGGACGCGGCGGGAGGGGCTGACCCTGATTCCGCGGGACTGAGAGGCCATCCCACCTGCCTGCGGGCGGAGCGCGAATCCGGGATCTTACCGGCGCTGGGGCCCCGCCTCGGCGGTCGCGCTCTTCCGGAGCCAGGGCAGGGCACTGGTCCGCGGAGGACATGCCTCGCCTGCTCCTCTGTCCACTCTGATCGTGGTCGCTTTTCTTTCCTTTGCGTGTCCCCCAGAGAAGCGTACGTATGGATGCCTGTCTCCTCACTCAGGAAGAGACAAGTGAACTTCCAGAGCCAGGGGCCCCACATTTTGTCTGCTCTACAGAGCCCACCCGCGGACCACTCCCTCCCTTCACAGCCGCCTCTGGGTCCCACCCATAATAACCCTTGATGACAGATCCTCCAGGTCCCCACCTCTTTGCTCTCAAAGAACTTACTCTTCAGCGGCAGATGAAAAGCCAAGGGTCTGCTGGTCTCCCTCAAAAACTTACACTCCGGCTCGGCGCCTGTGGCTCAAGCAGCTAAGGCGCCAGCCACGTACACCTAAGGTGGCGGGTTCGAATCCCCAGCCCGGACCCGCCAAACAACAATGACGGCTGCAACCAAAAAATGGCCGGGCGTTGTGGCGGGCGCCTGTGGTCCCAGCTACTTGGGAGGCTGAGGCAAAAGACTCGCTTGAGCCCAGGAGTTGGAGGTTGCTGTGAGCTGTAATGCCATGGCACTCTACCCAGGGGGACAGCTTGAGGCTCTGTCTCAAAAAAAAAAAAAAAAAACCATTGAACACAGGGTGCTGCTGGATAGGTATGGGCAGGGCCGGATGAGCCCTTGTGCTGCCATTTGAAGTTGTTTATTCATGTAAACATAGAATCAAGGTCTATACTTTATCAAGGTCATAGATAAAGTTAGGAAACTGGTTATCCAAGGACCATGGTGCAACCATACTCATGGTCAAGGACCCAGAGTATGAAATGCAATGAGTAATGCACTTAGTAATACACTTAGTACACTAGTTACTAACTATAAATTCAGTCTAGAGTAAAAATACTTCGAAGGTTTTACTACTTTAAGATAAGGGGATATTGTGTAACCTGTAACCAAGAATCCGTATAATGAATACTATGATAAATAATAACATTACTGATGCTTGCTTTTACTATGAGAATATAAAAGTAACAAAAGGGAAACAGGAGAGCAGAATAGCTCTTTGAGGAGATATTCTCACTGTTCTCCAGAATTACTGGCTTTTCTATAAATAAAGATGGAATTGTTGATCTCTTATCTGCTTCTCTATTGACTCGCTTGGTCAGGCAACAGCTGGACCCCATCTCTGTAATTGCTGACTAGATATATATGGGGGAGGGGGAGTCCTGAAATGTGCATTTCTAACAAGTTCCCAGGTGATACTGCTACTTTTTTTGTTTTTGAGACAGAGTCTCACTTTGTCACCCTTCGTAAAGTGCCATGGCATCATAGCTCACAGCAACCTCAAACTCAAGCAATCCTCTAGCTTCAGTCTTCCAAGTAGCTGGGACTACTCATGCTCACCACAATGCCTGGCTGGTTTTTAGAGACTGGATCTTGCTCTTGCTCAGGTTCGTCTTGTTACCAAAGAGTGTCTGGCTACCTGTTGCTCTCAGCCAATTTGCAGAGATGGGGATAGGTCCACTGAACTTTCTCAGAAGGCCAGGATTCTGGAGAACAGTGAGAGTAGCCTCTCCAAGACTGTTCTTATCTTCCATTTCTAAAATTACAGTGTTATACATTTGAGTTCAAGGTGAAGATCATGTTAACACTTATCTTAAACAATAATTGGCAGAACCCAGGACCCATAGTAAACAATAATCAGTATAACCTGTAACCCAAAACAGCATTTCAAAAGTTAATCCCCCAAATCAATCCAACTAAACTACTTTAGATAGGTATCTTTAGGGTGGGAGCTACAAAATAGTAATAATGGGAGACACAGGGTGAAGGTCAGGCAGGACCTAAACCAATCAGACCAGCTTCATCATGTCTGCCTTAGCTCACAGACTCCATCTTATTCTCACTATATGTGCTTTCAGTCGTGAACTCCTAAGTTCAAGCAATCCATAGATTAGCCTTCTTGGCCTCCCAGAGTGCTAGGATTACAGGTGTAAGCCACTGTTCCTAGTCTTTTTTTTTTTTTTTTTTGAGACAGAGTCTCAGTCAGTTGCCTGGGCTGGAGTGCCATGGCCTCAGCCTAGCTCATAGCAACCTCAAATTCCTGACCTAAAGTGATCCTCCTGCCTTGGCCTCCCAGAGTGCTAGGATTACAGCCCCAGCCCCCACCTGGGCTGATACTGATACTGTTGATCCCAGGATCACACTTTGAGAATAAGTGACCTCAACTATATTCTGGTAACAGGAAAAATCTGTTTCCTCAATGCCTAATATAATTTCCAGCAAAGACTAACATACACATTTTTCAATGAATGAACCACTCTGTCTCAGACTAATATGTATTGTCAACAACATGAGGGCAAGAACTTTTGTACATTATTATATTTCCAGAACTCAGGACTGGGCACACAGCAATGCTCAAAAAATTAAGTGAATAAATAATATTAAAAGGCTTAAATGACTTCATGTATATGAAAAAAAAATCCTCAGTGTTATCTACATCTAAATGAATGAAGGTACTGTATAAAAGTGGTTAATCAATTGATCTTTACCGAGCACTTAAGATGTCAGACAATCTATGTGACCTAATTCCATCCTCTCAAGCTCTTAGATGGGTATTATTATTACATTATTTCATTTTACAGAACCGGGTGCCCAAGCTAGAGACCAGAACTCGACCCATGCATGCAGTCTGATAGCAGAGTTAGTCTCTTTTATCACCACCAAGCTTTTCGCAAATTTCTTGGCCAGCAAAGGTCACGGGTGAGATCAGACTAGAGAACGGAAATCAATGGGGTCAGGGGTCAACAGGAAATGACAAGACTCTAGATCAGAGGTCACTAATACGTCAAAGGCGGACTGAAAGAGATTACTAAAGATAGTTTGACTCAGTCTTCTTAATCGCAATTCGGTTGGTGAGTTTTTTTTTTATATCCGAAAAAGAAAAAAAAGGGAAAATGCTTAAAACTCAGCAGAGCCCCCCAAAGGCTGCCATGATGGAAGAGGGAAGGGGCGCATGCGCAGCATCCGGGTTTCTGAATGCGTGCTTAATGCCGACGTGGCAGAAGGAGTGGCCTAGCCGTGGAACATGGGGGAGGAACTTCCGGGGGTGACGCGAAGGCTCCCTCGGAACCGGAAGTGGAGCTTGGGAGCCTTGACGTTAGGAACGAAGTCGAACCTGGATCTGGAGCCGGGTGAGGAGTGGCATCGGGAGGTTTGTGTGCAGGAAAGCAAAGGAGAGGCCAGGGTATTACTGGCCAGATCGGGGTACGGTTTCAGAAAAAAGGGAGGAGCCTGGGGGCGGGGCCCGGGAAGAGACCCTCACCTTACACATCCACAGTTCAGGAGCGGTCCTAGACCCTCCTTTCGCCTCCCGGCCCAGATTCCGGCTCCCACTTCCTGCCCGGAGCCTGTTGGAGGGCACAAGACACTTGGTCTTTATGCTTAACAGACCAGCCTCCTCTCGTATCATGGCTCTAGAAAGTGGCTTCTTGGCTTCTTGGTCTCGATCCTTGGCGCTCCCAGCCTCCAGAGCTTGACTACTTTCAGAGTTTTAGGAAGCTTGCTCCGCCCCTTTGGGTTGTCACCCTCGGCTGCCCACCCAGAATAGTTGAGATTCGAGCCTGACTCCAGGCTCTTGGGTGTGTTTGAGAAGATTATTTCCTGGAGAAGAAACTCCTTTCCTTCTCCCTCCCCCCGACTTCAGAAAGATAAAGGAAGAGGAACATCTGTCAAGCTTAATGTCAGTGACCTATGTAAGGTTTAGGATTTGGAAGGACAGCTGCCGAGATGGCCTCGAGTTTGAAGAGTTCTAGTCCAGAATCAGCTCAGCTTTTCTTAGTGAAGATGGCCTTTCCTAGCAAAGGGGTGAGGCCTGTTGTTCCACTGCAGCAACTGTGAGCCGCTCCTGCCTCCTGGGCCACTTCTTTGTATGGGAAGCCTATTGAAATGATAAGGCTGTGTAGAGTAGATATAATCAGATAGTTTTCTTCTTGGAAAGACCCTACCTAGAAGGGCACCCTCATTCACTCTGTTGGCTGAGCAAGATTGTAATAATTTTGATGATGGCCTAGATTTTTAACAGTCTTATCAGGGGAGAAAAAACAGGACAGTTGGAGAAGTACATTGGGA
Organism: Galago senegalensis; assembly: GCA_963575145.1. Classification (NCBI taxonomy): domain Eukaryota; kingdom Metazoa; phylum Chordata; class Mammalia; order Primates; family Galagidae; genus Galago; species Galago senegalensis. The sequence continues at coordinate 4,423 of CAUYTI010105920.1, read as the reverse complement.
TTTAGAATACTTGTAGTATTCTGCTGGAAGAGTAAGATAAGTGATCTTTTCCATGAAATCTAACTTTGCCACTGATTCTTGAATTGTTTCCCTACATCATGTGAAGAAGTTTTTGATCCTGGCCTGCACTCAGTTCTAGTCTGTTGCCTTCTTAGACTTTTCAGGTGTCCTTTATATTTCTTGACTTTAATCCTTCAGTTTTTTAATTTTTTTAAATTTATTTTTATTTTGTTGGCGGGGGCTGGGTTTAAACCTGCCACCTCCGGTATATGGGGCCGGCACTCTACCCCTTTGAGCCACAGGCACCGCCCGTAATCCTTCAGTTTTAAGGTCCATTCAATCTTTTGGTAGAAAGACTGGGGTTGGAATAGCATTTGCATTATGGCAGTTTAGCCAAAGAATGTCATTTCTCTAAATCAGGTACTCTAAATGTGTGGAGGAAAAATTTTCACTGATGTGTTTGATACATTTAGCCCGAGTGATTTAAAATGACAAGTACACTAGAGGGTAGTCAGTGTTTGCTGAATGAATAGATGAATGGATGCTGGAGTGAATGAATGGAAAGTATTTCATTGTTTCATTTACCTGTAGCATCATGGTAACTCATCAGCCACAGGACTCCTTGTGTAACTCAATCATATCACTGGGGAGTGGAGACTGCTGCTCCATTCCAGTGCACCTATCTGAAGTTGAATTTATACCCTCTTGGCAGTGACAAAGCGTGAGATTCACAGTAACAAAATCCTTGCTTTTAGGAGATAATCTGGGTACTGGCTGGGGCAGAAAATTACAAAGATCCTGTGTAGTGTGGGAATAATTAAACTGATCCCTCCTTGATTAGATCAGTTTCTTTTTATCACTTCTTCCTGCCTTGATTAGCCTTGATTAGTTACTCTCTCTTCAGACAGTGGTTCTCAACCTTCCTAATGCTGCAACCCTTTAATACAGTTCTTCAAGTTGTGGTGACCCCCAACCATAAAATTATTTTGGTTGCTACTTCATAACTGTAATTTTGCTACTGTTATGAATTGTAACGTAAATATCTGATATGCAGGATGTATTTAGGCAACCCCTGTGAAAGGGTCGTTCGATCCCCAAAGGGGTCACAACCCACAGGTTGAGAACTGCTGCTTAAGAAAGTTCTATTTGACTAATTTATTTTTGCTCTCTCCTTTACTAGGTGAGACCAAATCGGGGATGCTTTCATTATGAATGTCAACCAGTCAGCTCCACCTGTGCCGCCATTTGGGCAGCCGCAGCCCATCTACCCAGGGTATCATCAATCCAGCTATGGTGGGCAATCAGGGTCCACGGTGCCCCCGACTCCCTATGGAGCCTACAATGGCCCAGTACCAGGCTATCAGCAAACACCTCCCCAAGGTATGTTTCCAAGTTTCCTTTGAACTAGGGAAAGAAATCAGCAGTGTGTTCATGTTGGGTTATTTGCTCTAGCTAAGTTGCTTGGAAAGTTTGGGTGACTATGAAGGAACACGAATCTGGGTATCTGTAATTGAGAGTCCTGTGAACAGTCTGTCCTTTTCCCATTTTTTAGATAGGGTGATCTGTTTCTGTGTTAAGATACTTAGTGGTGGGTGGCATCTGTGGCTTAGTGGGTAGGGTGCTGGCCCCATATACCGAGGGTGGTAGGTTCAAACTTGGCCTTGGCCAACTGCAACAAAAAATAGCTGGGCATTGTGGCGGGCGCCTGTAGTCCCAGCTAGTTGGGAGGCTGAGGCAAGAGAATTGCCTAAGCCCAGGAGTTGGAGGTTGCTGTGAGCTGTGACACCACTGCACTCTACTGAGAGTGATAAAGTTAGACTCTGTCTCTAAAAAGAAAAAGATACTTAGTGGGAGCACATCTTCCAGATTCAATGGCAAATGACTTCCTGTGGGTTTCACCTGGTACAGCCTTACCTTGCTGCATTGCAAGAGCTAAGTGGAAGGGTAGCCAGGATTGAATATTTCCTGAATGACTTAAAGTCTCCTTGAAATCACTTGTTTATCAAATGTATTGAGAGTGTTTCTCATTGGATTGCTGGTTCTATCTGTAAATGACTCTGGGGCAAGTTCATGGATGAAAAGTATATTTGTGTGCATGACTTTTGGTGCCTCTCATATCTTTTTTCTGAAATTGTTCCTTTTCCTTTATTGAATTTATTGTCTCTTTGATGCTCTGTAATATCAGGGCAGTAAGAAAAGACTAATCTGGTGCTGCTTAAGGTGTAGTGTTTGACTTTTATTTTACTTACTGTTTCAAGAAAAGCTTGAAACAGTATTCTGGGTATTCTACAGATTATCTGGGGCTTTATTTATTTTTACTTTTATTTTATTTTATTTTATTTTTGTGAGACAGAGTCTCACTATGGCACCCTTGGTAGAGTGCTGTGGTGTCACAGCTCACAGCAACCTTAAACTCCAGGGCTTAAGCGATTCTCTTGCCTCAGCCTCCCACTCAGTGGGACTATAGTGCCTGCCACAACACCTGGCTATTTTTTGTTGCACTTGTCATTGTTGTTTAGCTGGCCCAGGCTGGGTTGGAACCCACCACCCTTGGTGTATGTGGCTGGCACCATAACCACTGTGCTACAGGTGCCGAGCAACTATTTATTTTTCAGAGGAGCTTTTTGGAAAGTAGTTAATGGTAGATCTCTAGTTAGGCTCGGTGAGGACTTAGGGTATTCCTTAGGCTTTTTTTTTTTTTTTTGAGACAGAGTCTAGTTTGTCACCCTCTGTAGAGCGCTTTGGAGTCACAGCTCACAGCAACCTCAAACTTTTTTTTCTTTTTTTTTTTTTTTATGGACAGAGTCTCACTTTATTGCCCTCAGTATAGTGCCGTGACGTCACACTGCTCACAGCAACCTCCAACTCCTGAGCTTACGTGATTCTCTTGCCTCAGCCTCCTGAGTAGCTGGGACTACAGGCGCCCACCACAACGCCCTGCTATTTTTGTTGTTGTTGTTGCAGTTTGGCTGGGGTCGGGTTTGAACCTGCCACCCTTGGTATATGGGGCCAGCGCCCTAAACTCTTGGGCTCAAGCAATTCTCTTGTCTCAGCTTCCCGAGTAGCTGGGACTATAGGTGCTCAGCACAACACTAGGCTGTTTTTTAGAGACTGGGTCTTGCACTTGTTCAGGCTGGTCTTGAACCTGTGAGTTCAGGCAATCTACCTGCCTTGGCCTCCCAGAGTCTATGCTTTTTAAGAGAGTGAATTTCATAAAGAGATAGGGGAAAAAGAAGGCACCAAGAAGGCATTGATAAGATTTGGGAAATAAACAGATAATTAACTTTTTCTTTTTTTTTTGAGAATTTCAGTTGAGTGCCTTGGCCTTACAGCTCACAGCAAACTCAAATTCTTGGGCTCAAGTGATTCTCTTGCTTCAGTCTCCCAAGTATCTGGAACTGTATACAGGCTCCTGCAATAGCACCTGGATATTTTTAGAGACAGGGTCTTATTCTTTTTCAGGCTGGTCTCAAACTCCTGACCTCAAGCAATCTGTCACTTCAGCCTCCCAGAGCTCTAGGATTACAGGTATGAGCCACCATGCCTGGCCTCAGATTATTATTAGCATTCTAATTATAACTTATTTTTAAAAGTTATAACTTTGAAAAAAAATTTGTGAAGTGATGAAATTAGGTCTCAGATTTTTAGAACAGCCATACTCTGGGATAGGACTTTGACTGTACAGAGTCCACTTCTGCTTTGTCAAGTCCTGACTTAGGAAGGTGGAATTTGGGGCCTGATATGGTGTCTGGCTACTGTAATCTCAGCACTTTTGAGAGCCTGAAGCAACAGAATTATTTGAGGCCAGGAGTTCTAGACCAGCCTGGCAACATAGCAAGTCCCCAGTCTTTATTAAAAAAAAAAAAAAAAGAAGAAGAAGATGGGGTTTGGCATTTTTCTTTTCAAAAGAAAATGTTGTTATTAAAAGGAAAACATACCATAGCATGTTCTATAATGTTTAATCTCTACTGAGGGCAGAGCAAATGAAAAACAATTGTTTGAGGGCCAGGTGGGGTGGCTCACACCTGTAATCCTAGCACTCTTCCAGGCCAAGGTGGGTGGATCACTTGAGCTCACTAGTTGAGACCAGCCTGAGCAAGAGTGAGACCCTATCTCTAAAAAATAGCTGGGAATGGAGGGAGGGTATTTGGTGGGATCTCACCTAATGTGCACAATGCAAGGGTACATTTCAAAACAACTAAGAGTATATTATAAATGTCTTACCACATAAAATAAGTGATGTGATGGTTATGTTAATCAGTTTGATTTATTTAAAAATTTTTTTTTTTTTTTTTTGAGACAGAGCCTCAAGCTATCCCCCTGGGTAGAGGGCCGTGGCATTACAGCTCACAGCAACCTCCAACTCCTGGGCTCAAGCGAGTCTCTTGCCTCCGCCTCCCAAGTAGCTGGGACCACAGGCGCC
>CAUYTI010105910.1:0-45095 GCA_963575145.1 Galago senegalensis | reverse complement strand
GTGATTGGAGGGATCACTTCTATGGTTTATCTTACAAGGGTACAAGTGAATCTAAGAGTAGAATATGAATGTCTTAACACAATAACTAAGAAAATGACATGAAGGCTATGATAACCAGTTTGATGAAAATATTTCAAATCGTATGTGAAAACACCACACTGTACCCCAGAATTGCATTAATGTACATAGTTATCATTTAATTAAAAAAAATTAAGACTACTATACATTAGGCATTGTGCTGAGGACTTGACACAAATTTTCTTTAATTCTCCAAAATCCTCACATTTCAGTTATGCATCCTCATTTGGTGAATGAGAAGCTAGTGGTTAAACGAATGTGTTCTAAAGACAAAATGCCTTTCTACTTTACCTGCTGAGTCTTGGTCTTTTCATAGAGACACCAATGATGCCCGCCTCTAGGAGATGGGGTAAAAAGGCAAACTTGGGGCGCCAAGGGAGTCAGAGTCGCCCAGGGCAGGGTGGAGAATGTTGGGGAGTACATAAAGTATTTTACAGCCCTCTTAATCTTACATTTTGAAGCAGAGACAGACATGAACCACTCTTTGGGCGCTGTTAAGGTTCGGGTTTGTACAAGGCAGCAACGCAGCGCCCTTTGGAACGCTCCTCCTCAAAGCTGAAGAGAAGGGCGAGGGAGTTTCTATTCTCAGCGACAGTGACTGGTCACGACATCCACGCACATACTTCAGCTGCCCTGAGTATAAAAGTGCCCTGAAAATGAGCAGATGAAGCAGATATTCTGCTCAAAAGGCCCCTTTTGCCTCTAATCACTTAAAATACAGCTCAAGAATCTGCCAACTCCTGAATAATTACGTACAATATCTAATCTTTCTCTCACGTCCTTATAAATCAGAAAACAATGTTCAGCTTCAGCCCCACTGGGGTTTTCACTGCAAAAAAAAAAAAAAAAAGAGCGCTGCAAGGGTCACACGCCACCAAGTAAAATTAAGCCTGAAGCAGGGCCCACAGACTTCAACAAAAGACAAGAAAACAGGGGCTCTCTGAACAGAAATGTCTTACAAGTCCAACACGCATAGGTGACTTCCCGGGAAGCTGCCACTGCTAAACCCACCGCCATCCCGTCATCTCCATAGGACAACAGTCATGAGAAGGTTCAAAGTTGCTCTGGCCACAGATCATTCAACAATTTTACCTTGAGAGTGGCAGCCTCACCTCTACAAAGTGACAAGGAGGCCGGGGCTCCCACATGAAGGTCAGCGCAGAGCCCAGGGAGAGGGACTTGCTCCGGTGTGAAGCCCCCGGGCGGCGGCGGGGCCTGCCGAAGGTGCCGAGTCTAAGCAAGTTCAGGCTGCACAGGTCGGAAGTGAGAAAACCCAGAATGCGTCATCTCAGGCCTGACCGTCCCAAACCGCCCACCGACTCTGCACCCCAAGCTGGGCCTTCCATCTGGAGGCCCCGACCTTTGCCACGTCTAAGCTCCCCACTCCGTGCTTCGGTCTTCAGTTCTGCTCATACAGAAATTACAGCCCAGTATCCGAACGTTTCCTCTTTATTTTCAAAACCCTGAACACGAGTTTCCCACGGGCACACACTGGGGAAAGAACTACACAGCACAGGATTCAAACCTGCCGTAAATATCATCTTTCAAAATATAAAGCTGAGTTGATCCTAAAAACCAATCAATGTCCTACAAACACCTGATTCTCAGGGACAAAGCAGTGGCGGGAAACGTGTTTCGGGCGTAAGACCCGGAGGCAGCAGGTGCGCGGCGGAGGAGCTCCCCTGCAGGACACCGCGGGCAGGACCTGGAGGGCCATTCGGGCGTCAGAAAGAGGCTTCTTTTCCCTCAGCGGCTTTTAAATTCCGTGTCTAGCAAACCTTTTTATGAGCTCTCAGCCCTCAAACATTCACGACAGCCCTAAACTTTTTCTTGGCCATTTGTTTCAAAAGGGCAGTGCAGTGATTCAAGGTTTTCTCGTGTTCTGTGTGGAGGGTGGGACACGGCATCTGCGTGTCTGTTCTTGGCCACCTAGTGGGAAGGGGAGCTGCGACATTCAGTTCGTATGACCCAGGCATTGAGTGCTTGCTACTTGCTACTCTGGTTTCTGTGCTTCCCATATACATATTAATTTGGTCCCCAGTATGGAGATAGTTTAAGGTCCCATTAAGTGGTGGATATTGAGAGTTTCCTAATTTATCGTGGGGCTGAGCTGTATTACAAAAGAAAAATCAAACAATGCTTTTTAAGAGTCTGAGGATCACGGTATTTCCAATAGAAAAAATACACTGGTGCTTTTCATCCAGTGTGCCATGAATACTTTTAAATATTAATTAAATTATTTTCAAAAGACCTTCAAAGCAAAGTATATTGTGGTTTTTTACTCTTTTTTTTTTCAAATCAACAAAATGTAAGTGTGCTGTGGAGGGTTAGCCGTAGGTTCAAGTGCGCCGTGGAGGGTTAGCCGTAGGTTCAAGTGTGCCATGAGATTAAAAAGGTTGGAAACACTGCGGTGAGCTGGTGGTCCTGTCACCTGGAAAGAGGAAAGGAAAGGACCAGACAGCCTGGCGTCCCAGGTCTCATCAGCTCTCCATGCCGCCACAGAGGGTGGTCACCTCTGCTGTCCCCTTCAGACGTCTCTGAAAGAGGAAGGTCTCTTACTATGAGCCAAACGATTCCTCTGGTGCCAAGTTGTGGTCCCTGTGTGGCTGCCTTCAGGTGGAAGCCTCTGCCAGGAGCCTCTTCCACAGGCGGGAGTCTCAGCTGGGAGGCTCCACCGGCTGGGAGGAAGGAAGGAAGGGAGAAAGGGGAAGGGATGACGCAGGGTAAACTAGCATCATCCCCTTGGCCAGCAAGGTGCAGGGAAGCTGAAGCTAAAGGACCAGTTGGTCTGACAGGGGCCTCCCTGAAGATGGGCGCCCTGTGCCCCTGGCTGGGCTAATGGAGAGGGGGTCTGGCCTTGTCAGCGCCCTTTGCTGTCTGGAGCAGCTCACCAGGAGGCAGCTGTGGGAAGCTGCATCTGTCCCAGACAGCACCGAGTTCTCTCTGCCCCAACAGGTCAATGCCTGGCTCCTGCTCTCACCACCTTCTAGTAAAAACGGAAGGGAAGCAGGCAGGCCCTGGAGTACAGTGTGAATCCAGAAGCCATGTGCTGAGACTGTGCTCTGGGGACGCTGCAGTGCCACTCCACGGCTCTCTCCTACTCCACAACCCTGCCTCCACCTCCCTGAACAGAGGATGGACATGTCCCTGCACTCCCTCCCACACAGCCACCTGCGCCTCCCCGTGGTAAAGGAAGAAGGAGTTAGGAGTGAGTGTAATTCAGGAAACATTCCTCCTCCTGTCCCCCCTCCTCCCCTCCCCCTTCTCCTCCTCCTCTGCAAGTTCTTCACCAGCCTCATTCCCACAGTAGCCCAGGTGGGCCTGCTGCGGACTGTCCAGAATAGTGGTCACATCCCTCGTCCACCCTGCCCCTCTCTAGCCAACAACTGAACCATGCTACCTAACTAGATGGGACATTGCTTGTTATAGGTGGGTTTAAAGATTCTTTGGTTTGTAGTTGGTTAAAAAAAAATGAAGCTTTGCCTAAAGGCTTGGGATGTTTTAAGGAAAGGACTTAAGTGATCTTTTAAGTACGGGATGACCTAGAGGTGTGATGAGAGCTGTCTCTGGTGGCCACTTAAAGAGTTACAAGGACATCTCCAAGAAGGGAGGGGCCATGATGAGGCTTGTCTAACCTCCCTCTTCTCTCTGCTGGCAACTCAGCTTAAGGCACTGCTGCGGTCCCCTTGGCCACACGGGGATTCAATCAATCGGCACTTCAAAGGGCTTAACACTTTATTTTAGTTCACAGAGAACTTAGTAAACTCTTTCCACACACAAAAATTTCCTCAAATCAGAAAGTGTCATTAGTTCAAATATTAAATTCAGAGTGCTAGCAGAAAAATATTGCTTTAGTGTCAAGATGTGACTTAAGTGTGGCTACAAACCCCTTTATGAAGACCTCAAAAAGATTTATGTGTGTGCCCCATAGACGCATTCAGATATACAAACCAACAAAAAAATCTCTCTAGCAATCTTCAGGGCATGGCCCTGCCACCTCACAGCCCATCCTCCACAGGTCATCAACACCATACATGTCCCATTGTCTGGAACATCTGAGATATTCTTTCTCTGCATGTCACCCCTGGGTATGTGCCCTCACAGAACTCAGTCAGCCACCATGCCATGACTCCCCTACCCACCCGGACAGGCCCTGGTGGGTCCTCCAGATAGCAAGTCTCCGCTCAGGCCAGCCTTTTCATCATGCCATGCAGATGAGGAAGTATCCAGATGATTCCAGCCCTCTGATATCTGAACTTCCCTCAGCTGAGGCCCCAGAACTTCAGCACAAGTCAGCTGCTTACATAAAGGAACAGGACTCCTAGGTGAGGAAACCTCCCACTAACAGTGACAAATCAGTGCAGTCATCCACGCAGGCAGCCAAGTTCACAGTTAAGAACTGTGGCAAGAACAATGCCAATAGGAGTAACTAGGTGCTAACAATGTTGATTTAGTCAGCAAGACAATGTATTAGTTCTCTAAAGCTGTGTAACAAATTACAGAAATTCCACGTCTTAAAATGACACCCATCTTTTAGCTTACCTTTCTATAGGCCAGAAGTCCAGGAGGTCATTATAGCACACAGAAACCTTAAGTTCTTGGGCTGAGGAGTGATCCTCCTGCCTCAGCCTTCTGAGTAGCTGGGACTATAGGTGCCCACCACCATGCCTGGCTACTTTTTCTATTTTCTGCAGAGACAGGATCTTGCTATGTTGTTCAGGCTGGTCTTTTGTCCTCACAATCTTCCTGCCTTGGCCACCCAAAGTGCTAGGATTACTGGTGTGAGCCTATATTTTAAATTAAGTCCAGCCTATATTTTAAATTAAGCTCTATGGATACAATCATCTTCCTACACGCTATTCTGATTATATTACCTACATAAGCATTTACAATGTGGCTTTCCATATCATAAGCAGAATCTCCCTGCTAGTTTTTCAAAGAATGGCACAAAAATCTCAATAGGAGTTTCCACCAATCTCTGGTTTGTGATATGTCTGGACTAGACTCTCCACTTTCTGGAATATTCCTTCTTTTTTCCCACTACACTTTCCTAGAGTTCCTACATTTTCCTGAAGCTATTCCCCTTTTCTGATAAACTATTCATTCTTTCTCAACTAAGTAATATTTTATGTCATATTTTCTCTAGAACTATTTTGCTTTCAAATTGGACAATTACGAGAATATAATTTCATTACAGAGTATTCAGAAAGTAAATGGGCATGAGAATAAAATTTTAAATTCACTTTGATTCTGTCATCAAGAGGTAAGTGCTGTTAATAATTTGGTGTAATATTTTTTGTTCTTTTCAATTTGGAAAATACTTTAAAAATGGCATCCCACTCTATGTAGCATCTCATATGCTCGATTTTCTTTAGCTACATTATGGACATGCCAATAAAAACCGTCTCGTTCTTAATTCCTTGATGAGTTCTCTCCGACAAAGCATCGCTCTCCTCCCTGCACCACACAGCACCCAACAGGTAGTGTGAGATGCAGTCACACACAGCAACGGACAGTCTGTATGATATTATGGTTTTGCAGCTTTTGAGTACTTACAATTATCAGAATAAAACAAATCCATTAATGTTTAATGACTTCTCAGTTAAATTTCATATAACATTTTATTGCATATAAAAACAGATGAATAAACTTGTCACACAAATAACTAAATAATATACTTAATAATATATATTTATATTTTCATGTAAAGAAATTTATATTTTCTTTTAAAGAATGGTTAAAATAAATTGAATCATGAAAAACTCTAAAAAGGAAGAGGTTCCCAGAGACAGAGAATATTCTCTAAAACAAATTCCATCTTTCAAATGATCCACATGACAAATGGAGAGGGGCCCAGAAAGGCTTGATTTTGACTACACAGGAAAAGCTGTATGTGAGTACCCGAGTGCCTTTCAAGTGGACGGTCCCAGGCTGCAAGGGGCACAGGAATCTGTTGGACATGAAGCCACATGTGCAGATTCCTGGTCTCTGACTCATAGTTTAAGAAACTTACTCTGATTTTTAAATGATATATTATAGCAGGAGCTGGGCAGGGGCATCTAGCATTTTCTTGTCACAAACTTCTTACAGATAAATAATTATGCACACACACAACTGAATTACAAGAAGACCTTTTTGCAAAGATAGAATTGGACGAGGTTAGACAATTAAGTTCAGGAACTTGAAAAAGTGCTAACTGCCTCATAGCTGAATATCACTATGGTCACCTTTGAAATCCCCCTGGGAAGCTGTGCACAGACGCCAGTGCCTCGTCCACCCTTCAAGCACTATTTTATTGGGAGGCTGAGGCGGAAGGATCTCTCAAGCCCAAGAGTTTAGGTTGCTGTGCCAGGCGTCCTCAAACTACGGCCCGCAGGCCATATGCAGCCCACCTAGGACATTTATTGGGCCCGCTGGATGTTTTTGCCACCTCTGCCTGTCCTGCTTAGCAGCCAACTTGTCCCAAAACCTGCAGTCCAGCTCTCCAACAGACTGAGGGACAGTGAACTGGCCCCCTGTTTAGAAAAGTTAGAGGATCCCTCCATGATGCCATGGCACTCTACCCAGGGAGATACAGTGAGACTCCGTCTAAAAACAAACAAACTAGCAAACCACTTTTTCTAGGGTAAATTTGTGAGTTTGTGAATGTAACTGTCAGACTTCATACGACAGCTCTGATGGCCATTCTAGAAAAAGAGTTCCCAGATTGTAACTGTTCTCACTGGGAATGTTATCACTTATTTGTCCCAGGACTTACTGAGATTTGCCTCCAGAGTTGAAGTCCATTTGGCTACCTGATCCCAGAAAATTGGGCATGTTTTCTTACCTCTGGTGGCGAGTCAGGTCCTCCTGAGAACAGAAGATTTCAGTGTGAGAAATCTAGTGGAGAATGCTCTCAGAGCAACACCTGCGAGAGGTGAAGGGAGCGGGAAGTGGGTAGAGGGGAAGCTGGCCTGTGGTGCAGTCTCAAGGAAGGACGAGGCCAACAGCGTGGGCAGCTCTGGAGCAAGGGTGGCCCTGTGGAACTGCCTCTGGTGGAGCCGGGCAACACCTTGGACCCCTTCACTGATCAGTTATTACATAAAGATGCCCCAAGGAGGGACTGGGAGTTTAGGCAAGGCATTTATTTTAGCTCAGGGCAATTAGGGAGAAGAAACTCAAGAGTGAGCTGTTAACAGGCAACCACCCATATTCCTGCAGCTCTGGGGGAACAAACACCTTTGGGTTTGGTTAGAGTTAAGAGTTAGGAGTTAGGGTTAGGGGTTAGGCTTAAGCATTAGGGTTAGGGGTTAGGAGCTAGGATTTGGGGTTAAGGTTAGGGTTAGAGGTTAAGGGTTAGGAGTTAGGGTTAGAGCCGCAGCTTCCAGGCTTTACTCAGCCACATCTACTACAGTGTGCTGTGGTCTCTTTTATTTCAATTTGATTCTATAAATAAGTTCACTGATCTTTGGAAAAACTTCTTGAGAATTCTGGTTGGTCTTCTCTTGGGGGAAATTAACAAGTGACAGTTTCATAGTAGAACAAACTTCAACCTGCTGCTGCCATAGCTGGTCTTAGGACTGCCACAGAAACCCATCATCTTCTTCTTTTACTACATTCTAGACCAGTGTTTTTCAACCTTTTTTTTTTTTTAATCTCACAGCACACTTGAACCTATAGTTAAACTTCTGTGGCACACTTAAATGAGGTCAATCAAAAAAAGAAAAAGTGAAAATAAGAAGATTCTTACTGTGCTTTGAATTTCTTTCAAAAATAATTTAATTAATGACCTTAAAAATGTTTCACAGCACAAGGGTTGAAAATCACTGATCTGGATTCTGTTGCCCTTGGCCAGCATACCCACAGGACAAGGTGAAATCTCAGGTGGGCTGACAGGAATTACATGCATGAAAGAGCCCCGTCTTGAAATGCCATTCTTCCTCAGCTTGTGGCTGCAGCCTTTTTCCATATCCAATTGAAAATGGGAAAGGGAACTCATAATTGTACAAAGAGGTGCCCTACCGGGTAACCTAGGTTCCAGCAATAGCCTTTTTTGCACACAGAGTTTAGTGGAATTCGTAACTCTTTCTGATAAAGAGAGTCAACTACCCAGGCCAGAATGTTGACTATTTTTTTGCCTGTTTTTTTTATTTTTATTTTATTTTTTTTTAATTTATTTATTGAGACAGAGTCTTACTCTGTTGCCCTGGGTAGAGTGCCATGGCGTCATAGCTCACAGAAACCTCAAATACCTGGGCTCAAAGCCTTCAGCCTTCCAGAGTCCTGGGATTGTAGGTGTGAGCCACCTTGCCTGGCCTCAATATTTTTTCTTATGGATTCTCATTTCATTACACTCAAAAAGATATCTACTTCTTTTGAGCCACAAGTATAGTTATGAATATACAGGTTTTAAACAAACATCATCAGTTAATTGATATATGGGAAAAGATTAATTTAAAAAAGCATATTGAATAATACAAATTTGACCATAAAATTAAACCATCATACCTTGAGTGGGGGGCTCTTCTACCAATGGAACTTTACCCTGGAAGTAAGAACAATGTAACCTAAAAATTGTACCCTCATATTAATTTGATTTAATTAAAAATTAAAAATTAAAAAAGTCATGAAAAGCAAAGTTAATACATTTAAAATATCTGAAAGTTTTATCTACTTACCTGGATGGCATCCTGGCTCACTAATTAATTTTTAAGTCTTAGAAATTTCATTGCAATAACCAGCATATGTTTATTTAAAAAAATACTATATTATACTGTAATAAACAGTTTACCAAATTGAAATGAATGAATATATAAATTTTATCTGTTGAATTAATGAATTGTTAGACCCTGATGTGATTTTGGACACAGTGGCTCATGTCTGTAATCTTAGCATGTGGATTGCCTGAGCTCACAGGTTCTAGACCAGCCTGAGCAAGAGGGAGACCTCTCTCTTAAAAAAAAAAATAGCTGGGCATTGTGGTGGGTGCCTGTAGACACCCAGAAAGCTGAGACAAGAGAATCACTTGAGCCCAAGAGTCTGAGATTGCTGTGAGCTATGATGCCACAGCACTCTACCAAGGGTGACAAAGTGAAACAGAGCTAATTGATTAAAATCTACAAAAAAGAAAAAACCTGATGTGATATCAAACAGTCCCAAATTTTCTACCCATGTTTATATTATTTGCATTTATCTGTTTGTCTTATTGTACTAGCAACTCATTGAGGGAAAAATTAGACGTGATCCACCTGTCCATATCTACTGAGGCATTTCATTAAATATCTTCTTACACATTACCATTATTATCACTATCAAATAGCTAATATGCATTGAAAAAATGCAGCCTTTATTAAATGATAAATCTGTACTATCCAAATGAGATAAAATTTTGGACAGGAAAGGAAAAGGAAGAGATCATTTTTTTCCCAGCCCCCATAATAGCTAATATGCAGTTATTAATCCAGATAATCTGGGAAGTAGGTGATTTTACTGGAAGGAGGAGCTAGGACAGTAGGTGACAATAGTCCTGGGAAGTAGGTGATTTTACCAGGGTGGAGCTAGGACATGGAAAAATTAAATAATTTTCCAGAGGTCACACAGCTTTGGTTGAAGGAACAGAAAGTCTGACCCAGGCCATCTGGCCCCTGAGCTTTCATTCAGAATAAGTTACATATCTAATTACCCATAGCAGTCTCTCATCAAATTCACTCAGTGGGCTGAGGGAAGCCACTGCTCTGCTGCCGGGAACATCTGTGGAATTTAAAGTAATTGGACTAGAGCTTATTTTCACAATAAAGTTTGATGATATTGTGTTGGAATATCAGGTTATTTTGCTGTTTTAGTTTAATTTACCTCTATTTCCTAAAATTCCTGAATATCCTTGAATAATTTAGATAATAGAAATAAAATTATATTTGATTTGAATACAAAAGGAAAAAAATGCAGCCTTCATTAAATGATAAATCTATAATATCCAAATGAGATAAAATTTTGGACAGGAAAGGAAAAGGAAGAGTTCATTTTTTTTTCCCCAGATGTTTTTTGTTGTTCTTCTCCCTAGAAAAAAGCATATTGATTTAGGCCACTTATTAAAATAAGACTTTTATAAACTCATGTTACTAATTCCGATAATATTGTCATTTCAGAATAGATCTACTAGACCCTCAAGATTATTTATGTTTAACTTTTCTTGGCTCTAACATTGATCATTTCTTAGTTATACAATTAAATTCCTGAAATTATGGTGTTAGGACAGTTGAGCCAATTACTAGAAGCTGATGATTTGGAGTTGGTGCACAAAATGAGCATTACATCATCATTGGAACAAATTCCAATCTCTGTGACTGTCCAATTACAGTTTCTTGTTTCAGGACTGAAAGCAATTCAGTACTGAACACCCCGCACATCCTAGGGATGTTTTTGGGGGGTCATTCGATCATTTGGAGTGGGCAGCTGTGCGAACTTAGTGCCCTTCTCGCTTTTTCACATACACTGAGACCGTGTGGCGATGCACAGCACCAGAGAGTAGTCATGTTACACAAACATCCATAGTCCTTGCAAGGAGTATCTGACTAATAGTTCTTGTCTGGTGCCAGGCGGAATTATCTGCAGATGACACTACACAAGCCAAATATTCTAGAAGAACGTTTCAGCAGCTTCCAAGCCTGTCCGGCTGTTTTCTATGGAAACTCCACACTTTAGCTTCAGAGAAACTGCAGTGCAGCCAATACCAGCTTCTCTGCTGCAGCCAATACCAGCTTCTCTGCTCTCTGCTATAGGTGACCTTCCCAATCCTAGGGGATGACGAACTTGTCATTTGTGTCACTTGGAGAGAGCCTGGGGTGTCCCCAGGGAGCTATCCGAACAATCAGCCCCTCCTTCAGGAAATGAGAGAAGAGAAGTGCCAACCCAGTGGAATTTTCTTTATTACACGTTTGAAGGCTGCTGAAATCACAAAACATCCTTAACAGGCAAACCTGTTCTATTCAAAGGAACTTGAGGTGATTTTCTCCCATTGGGGCAGTGAACGTGGTGAGCAGCGCTGAGCAGTGCTGAGCAGCGCTGAGTTAGCAGCGTCCCCGATGAAGGAACACAGCCACACACGAAATAAATCCCACATCAGTGAAAAGCTTTTCTTGAACCAACTCCTTGCAGGAAATCTGCTCAAAGAACGTCATGGTGGCAAACAGGTCAACAACTCCAGTGTCATAGAGCAAGGAAACCCCTGCTCTGAGGTTCAAAGTGATAAAATAAAACCACTCCCGGAACCAGAGGAGACCTCAGTCTTTGTTTTCCAAGGTTGCAGGAAATCTAGGGATGGAATGTCTTAATCATTTTCTCTCCCTTTCTGAGGCCATCTCCAGTCCAGAGACATTTCGTGTTAGCCCTGGGTCAACCCGCAAAGCCACCACTGCGCCCTCAGATTTAGGTCACACCTGAGGACTCAGCCTTTCCTTTCTTCATCTTTCTGGACTACGGGTTAGAGGCTACTTCTGAATTGTAAATCTCTGTCAGTCCCTGAAAAATGATATTTTTTCCTGTTTTCTCTACATATTCCTATTTTTCCTGATCGTTTGTATTCTTGGTCTGATTTTGAGAGTCCTCCTATTTTTCAGTTGAAAATTGAAGTATCCATTTGAAATGAGATGTCATTTGCCATTTGAAGTAACATCATACATGAAAAAAAAGGAAGGAATTCTGCTTCAAGGTGGTCACACAGGAATCCTGCATAAGCTTCTACTGTTACGACTCACGACAGCAACTTCACTCCTACCTGAGCTTCCAGCCTGCCAACCTGCCCCGTGGGTTTCAGACATGCCAGCCCACGATTGCTATTAACTCAACCCATGTGCTAAAGGGCTTCCCCTGAGGATATGAGCAATAGCCCTGGGTTCTGGAAGCCTCCACCAAGCGGCAATCCTTGTCCAGATAACCTTGGTTGTCAGTGCTCAGAAATTTCTAGTTGGCAGCAGGACTCTGTCCTCTGGGGTCTGGCTGCCAAAATGCTCTGGGAGAAGACTGTTCCCGCCCTGCTGTGCAGTGTCACTCTCTGCAGCGGGCAGCACTGCATCCTTCCCAGGGCTGCCTGAGCCACCCACACTCTGTCTCAGTGGCAAGAAGCAGCAGCATGGGCAGAAGACGCCCCCAGCACTGATGATTCCACCTGAGAGCTGGACCCTGCCCATGGACACCCAGAGGCCTTTTTCTGACTCAGGATGGGCACAGATGGGGGACAGGGGTGATTCACCAAACAGAGGTCTTCTAGAGAAAGACAAGAGGGAGAAAATGTGCTTTGAAGTCATTAAAAGTTGCAAATCAAGCCTAAAGAAAGTTCTCTGGCTGTGTGGAGGCCACCTCTGAAGGTGACTCTGTGGCGAGAGGCAGGTGCTGAAAAAGGCAGGGCCTCATGAAGGAAGCAGCCTGGGTGGTCCAGTCACCCCCAGAGAAGAGCCCCCTATCCAGGAAACTTTCATTGAACAGGCCCAAACTCACTCCCGAGAAAATCCATGAAATTGTAAGACCTTACCAACTTCAATTACTTCTCCTGAGTTCCTATGTTTGAAATACAGGATTTTTATTTATTTTTGTTTTGTTTATTTTAGACAAAGCCTCAGTCTATCCCACTGGGTACAGTGCCATGGCATCATCATAACTCATGGCAACCTCAAACTCTTGGGCTCAAGGGGTCCTCCTGCCTCAGCCTCCCAAGTTGCTGGGACTACAGGCACCTGGCATCACACCTAGCTAGTTTTTCTACTTTTAGAGACAGGATCTTGCTCTTGCTCAGGTTGGTCTCGATCTCCTGAGCTCAAGCGGTCCTCCCAGAATGCTGGGACTCCAGGCCTGAGCCACCACACCTGGCCAAAATACAGGTCTTTTCACCTGTACCCCAGGTGAGACCCTTCAGTCCTCTGTCCAGGACTCAGATGTTTTAGGCAGAATCAGGCTTCTCTGCTGCAGAAGGAAACTCCCAATCAAGAGAATTAGCCTTCCCCAGGCCATGGGCACTCCTGCGACAGCAGGTCCCGCTGTCAGGCCGTTATACACGCTTGTGTGCGAGGAAGAGCAGTGGCGGGGCACTGCCTCAGTCCTCTGGGTTTTCAGTAGGGACAAGTGGTGTCTCAGTGGCCCAGGCCCCATGCTGGAAGCTGCCTGTTATCAGCCCTTTCCATTCTCCCAATTGTGCCATGGAAGTGCCACCATGGGCAGAGAAGGTCACAGAGCACCGTTTCACAGCCCCTGGCTGGCTCCTGCCCTGTGCAGCTCACTGTTGGTCTGTCCTGCTGTCAAATGCTTGTGTGAATGAAAGAACATGCTCAGGCTTCTGTGCCATCATCTACAGCCCACAGGGCACGGGCAGAGCCCAGAGCCCTTGGGAGCCATGGAGGGCCTGCTGTCTGTCACAAAACATCTTCCCAGCTGGTCGGGGAGCCCCTGAGGGGTGCTTTACTGGTGTTACCCTAAGGCCTAAGCCAAGTCCTAGGTGTCCCTGGGTTTCCCTGGGAAAACCTGGTTAAGAACGGCTGGCCAGGTGAATCTTTCTAAGAGTAGAATGTGTAGCCATTCCACTGTTCGTTTTTGTCGAATGTTTCTAAATGATGGAGTTCACTTAGAAAATTCACTTAAAACCAGGGAATTCTATGGACATGAATTTTTCTGAAAAATTTTTTTTTTCTGTTGAGAACACATTTTTTGTTCAAAAGCAATTTTGCATAGAATACATGTGGTTGTTTCCTAGGTCTGTCTGAGGAATACTATTCTTTAAGGGACTCTACTGTTGACAGGTGACCCTCGACAGTAGCTGTATCTAGAATAGCTTTAAGGGAAAGTTCATCATTTTGAGGCCATTCATAGCAAACCCTTCAAGGGGTTCCATTGAAACCTTCCTCAGTAGGCTAGCCATGAGTGGGCGGATTCCACCCAGCAAAATGTAGTTCTCTCTGGAGAAATCTTCCTTCTTAAATCTTTCATCCATTTTTCACATTATGAAAACTTTTGTTATGTCCTACACAAGTCCTTTCTAGAAAATGTATCACATTTTAAATAAATTCACTGAGCATCTCTTATACCACTCTGACAGCATTCAAGACTTTCTGCTGAATTACCTAAAACTTTGCATTTGGGTCTGACACCTTAATTTGGATTGTAATACCTATTGTAGTTCAGTGTCTGAGTCAAAATTATACTAGATAAAACTATGAGTAATGTAACAGTGCTTCAGTGGTATTCCTCCTTTTCACTTTCCACCTTCTAGTCTGTTATCCATATTTATTAAGAATAATTTCTATACAACATTAGTCTCTCATTCAAAAAAAAAATGTTTTTTTTAAATTTCCAATACCCAAAGTTGAACTGAGAAATCTTTACTATAGATGAGAGCATCGAGGTCTGACTTACAGCATTAAGAATTATAAACCTCCAATTCAGAATCATCAGCTCCTAATTCTTTTTGTTCTGCAGGAATCTTCTCTACTCTCCACAGACACTCAAAGGGCCCTCTGTGCTTTTGCTGTTGGCAGATTCCATCTCAGTCTCTCAGGGGATTCTCATGCCTACAAATGTCAAAAAAGGAAAAGCTCTGAATCACAGCGTCCCAGGAAGCTTCCACCTCCAGGAGCCTGTTGGGGCTGGGTACAGAAGTCCCTTTGGTTTTCCTGAAGCTCCTCCATGTCTGCGTGGTAGGGAATTTCAGGACAGATAGTCTTTCTTACCCTGGGAAACAGACTAGGACAGTGAATACTTGCTACAGTGAATGTTTAAATAGCTGTGATAACTTGGCTCTAGCAAATGAGTCTTCCTTTATCTATAATTTCTGCTTCAAGGTTAATTCCTGACTCTGCTTAAACAGAGAAGGTGCTCAATTTTTAATGTCATTTAAAAAACTTTTCTTGCTGGATCTCTTAGGACATGAACATATAATTTTATGGTCTAGCATACTTCTTGTGATTGTCAGTTTATAGGTATATCTTCTTCATTAATCCAGTGAAAGAATTGGGATGAATAATATGCATTATGCATCTTTGTGTTCTAGAACCTTATATAAAGGAGAGCTATGGAATACACAGAAAATTAATCACAGAATGTGTGCAGATATAAAAGAAGTGTGGGAGGAGGCAACAAGCTCTTAACCTTTTGTTTGGGAATCTTTTTGATGTATCTTTGTTCCATTAAGTAGATGCTTTTACTGATGTTTTTTGGCATATCTATTTTAGGCATGTTTGCTGATTGCCCTTGATGGATCCCAGTAAAGAACATTGACCCTCTCATGTCCCCTTCTGACCTTCACCCGGGTGATTAAAATAAATTTAGTTCTACTAGGTTATCTGTTTACATTAAATAAAACCCACCTTTATTTTGGCTTGTTTATGATGGGTCACATCTTGTGAGTGCATCTAGTGAATGAGATGCTTGCCTGGCCCCTTTCCCCGCCCCTGCACTCTGTATTTTGGACACACGTATCCCTCCTTGGCCGTAACCTGTTCTGTGAGCATTCTGTGATTTCTCTACCAGTTTCACTGGGCATCACCTTTTCACATGATGTCATTTGGAAATGCTTTAAAACTTTGTCTTTGCAATTACTGCATTCCTGTTTTCCGTAGTTTAAACCATATTATTTCTTTATTTCCATGGTAATAAGTCATCAGAGGTAGCAGAAATGAATGTCTTCATTGACTAGGTTAAATAAGAGCTCCTGTTGTTTCTTTTGGGTTTTATTCAGTGTTTATTGGTTTGCTTTAGGTTTTGTTCTTTTCCTTGGTTTATTTTAATGGTAATGTTTGACTTGATTTTTATCTTCTTCCAAGCATGCGAAGCCCTAAGTTAATTGCTTTTTCCCCCCAGTGGCATATCAAGTTTTAAAATTAGTGTCTGTTCTTTCTATTTATTACCTATGCTTGATAGTTTCAGTTTCATCTCGTGTTATAGTATTACCATAATTTTTCTAATATGTTAGCTATACAATTTGATGATAATCATAATTTCTTATAAAATAGTTTATGTCATATAATCTACATAGTTATCTCACTTTTAAATAGTCTCTTTTGATGTTTGCCCAAAGAAATCTTCATACTCATCTTTTCACTTCCCAAATTCAGCTTAGATATAGAAGTGACATCGAATTCTAGAATCCCTCTATTTAGATTTATTTCCTGCATAATCTCATTTTAATAGATCAGGTAGGCAGTGCTTGTCTGAGTATGGTGTTGGGCCAAATGCTGTGAACAGTTACTGAAGATTGTTATCGAACAGTGTTGCTACAAAAAGTGGTGGCATTTTCATTACTATTGAAAACATTTGTTTTTAATAATTCAAAGAAAAAGAAATAACTAGAAAACATTAATGTTCAAAACATATCTTTTTTTTCCTCATAGTCTTCATTGATAAACAGATAAGATAAAAATTACCAGTCTTTATTTTTATATTCTGAATGAATCATCTAAAATAATTTTGACTAATTATTGCTCTTTATATTTAGTAAAAAGATATTCAATATCTAGTTTCTTAAACAACAAAATTATTGGCTACGTATCTGTCCCTAATGATCAGAGTCAACTGTTTGAGTGAGCTTTATCCACATTTGATACAGACAGACCTTCTTCTCTTAGGTAGAAAACACAAGGGAAATGGTGACCATGAGGCAAGGCAGGTAGCGTGCTGGCAGTTGAGCTTCATGTGAAACCTCAGCTGGCCCTGTGGTCTTGTTATTTGGTTGCGTTGATATTAAAAGTGCACACATGAGATTTATCAGTTGGACAGCTTTCTTAACACATAGCTATAGCTTCTACAAAGATTGACATTAAGCATCAGAGAGAAGAGTAAGTGCACATTGTGGGGTTCAGAGTGAGTTTTAAGGTATGTGTTACCGAGATTATCTTGCTTTCTTAGATAACCAGAGAAGAAATGGTGTGAAAGTAGTGATTTTAAAAGTGTAGAATAATCTGGGCAGCGCCTGTGGCTCAGTGGGTAGGACGCCGGCCCCATATACCAAGGGTGGTGGGTTTGAATCCTGTCCTGGCCAAACTGCAACCAACAAATAGCCAGGCATTGTGGCAGTGCCTATAGTCCCAGCTACTCGGGAAGCTGAGGCAAGAGAATAACCTAAGCCCAGGAGTTGGAGGTTGCTGTGAGCTGTGACGCCATAGCACTCTACCGAGGGTGATAAAGTAAGACTCTGTCTCTTAAAAAAAAAAAAAATTAAAAAAAAGTGTAGAATAATCTACAGAATATGATATGCAGATTTGCCCAGAAATGGAAAGATGATGTTGGTTTAGCATATTAACATTTTACTTTACACACACATTTTATTGAAAACATTCCAAATGTATTTACCTCCCAAGGCATACAGGCATACAGGTTTTTATGTCTTTATGGGTGTATATATCCTCTCCTCCCAGATCATAACATGCTGTATAGCAGAATGTATAATAATTGTGGCCTAGACAAGATTTTCTATATTTAACATATATACAATACAGGGTGTCCATAGAGTTCATGTGCAATTTACTGTGTTAAACTATTTTAAATTGCACACTAACTTTATGTACACCCTGTATAAGATATGGTCAGGTATTTTGAAAATTATAATTTCCCCCCAAATATTTGTTAAATAAATGTATTTAAAATAATTTTCAGTCTGGGCACAGTGGCTCATGCCTATAATCCTTGCATTCTGGGAGTCCTTGGTGGGTGGATTGCCTGAGCCCAGGAGTTTGAGACCAACCTGTGCAAGAGCTAGATTCCATCTCTACTAAATGTAGAAAAACTAGCCAGTCATTGTAGAAAAATTAGTGGGATATCCTGGCAGGTGCCTGTATTCCCCGCTACTTGGGAGGATGAAGCAGGAGGATTGCTTAAGCCCAAGAGTTTGAGGTTGCTGTGAGCTATGATGATGACATAACACTCTACTCAGGCTGACAGAGTGAGATTCCATCTCAAAAAAAAAAAATTAATAATGTCTTTGTGATATGTTCCAGGTAAAATGATTATAGTTAAAAAACAAACTCAATATTTTCATATTTCCGATAGTATTTTATTGAATACCAAATACAAAAATGAGTACTAATGCTACATTTGACAATGTTTATTAATACTTAAAGATTTATTTTTAGTAGTTTAAAGAAAAGAAATTTAGGAAAACTTTAATATTGGGAATGGAACTTCCTCACTCATTATTATTTTCCATTAATAATAAAACAAAAGAAACAACCCTAGTTTTCTGTGTCTTCTATCTAAACAATTAGATCATTTAACAGTTTTCTATACTTAATTCATTCTGTAACAATGTCCCATGTCTTTTAAGGCAATTGACCTATTCAGTTATGACTTATTTCCTGGCAGATGGTGTTAGTAATCTGATGATTTTTATATTGATGAAAACTAGTTCTGTGAGATATTCATTATGACTTTTGTACCTTGATATTATATGTGGAAAAATGAAGATGTAACATTGGTAATTTCTGAAAGTGAACGACATATGGATGGCATTTACAAGAGATAGGATTAGCCCGTTTAAGTAGCTATGTAAGTGTTGACCTTGTATGCCCATTGTGTATTCTTTCCATGTAAGAAAGCAAACACCCACACGTTAAAGGTCAAAAGTTTAAAATGGGAAACATACGTCAGTCATGATGCACTAGTGAGACCAAAAGAAAGGAATTTGTAGGGACCCTATAGATCATCCCTTCTCAGGCTTTTTTATTAACTTACAGGAATCAAATTTCCTTTTGTAATGTCTTCATTGATTATATTCCCTGTTCCCTAATCATTAATTTGGATATTTTATACAGAGTTGAGAATATGTTTAACATCTTCTGTTCATAGAGATTTTTGAAAAAGACCATTGTGGCTCAGAGCCCATAGCTCAGTGGCTAGGGTGTGGGCCACATACACTGAGGCAAGCGTGTTCAAACCCAGCCTGGGCCAGCTAAACAAGAATGACAACTGACACAAAAAATAGCCAGGTATTGTGGTGGGAATCTATAGTCCCAGGTACTTGGGAGGCTGAGGCAAGAGAATTACTTAAGCCCAAGAGTTTGAGGTTGCTGTGAGCTGTGACGTCACAGCACTCTACTGAGGAGGACATAGTGAAACTCTGTCTCAAAAAAAAAGAAAAGAAGAAGACCGTTGCATCTTGCTAGGAGGGACAAACATGTAAATGGGTCAAATGGCAAACATTCTTTCCATTTATTTATTTATTAATTCATATATCCGTAGATCAAGAAA
Organism: Galago senegalensis; assembly: GCA_963575145.1. NCBI lineage: Eukaryota > Metazoa > Chordata > Mammalia > Primates > Galagidae > Galago > Galago senegalensis. The sequence goes on along the minus strand of CAUYTI010105910.1, from coordinate 25,817 downwards.
ATAGCAAACATTCTTACAAGAGAATTTTTAGGCACAGTGTCAATATTAAAATTACATGATGAAATTTCTTCCTTCTATGTGTTCTGAAATATGTTCTAATCTTGTTTGTTTCTAATATTTTGGATGCTGTCTGGCAGAGTTTTAGACACATTAAGTCTAAAGCTATATTTTTATTTTATCTTTTCATTTTTATACGTACTGTAAAAATTTTACATATTTCAAACTTTTTATCTCATCAGTTTCCATGTTGTCTTTGTAAGACAAAAACAGCTGGTGTATCTTGAACTCTTAACTATAATGCAAACTTTTTTTTAATATTTTAAAATTATATTAATGTTTTGTATTTTATACATTTATTATTCAAGTCTGAGAAAAGCTATAAACCGCTTAAGTTTGAGTCTAGAGGCTAATCTTTCTCAGTTTTGAAATTCTCTTAAATTGAAAAGCTATGGGAAGATTTTGATAGCCTAGTTATTGCACAGCAAATACCAAGGTCAGTGACAATAGGAAAGCATCACCAGTCTGGTCACCAGCTCATAACCACTCTCCTTACCGGTTTATCTAAATCATGAGCAGACGTTGAGCAGGTCTAAACCCCGATGGCATCCATGTTTCTGTATGTGTGTGTATGTGTATGAATGGTGTTTGCGTGCATATTTTCTTCAGAAGTATCTTTTATTTGTTTGATTTTGTTTTTGAAACTTGAGCCATCTGACACAGGCAACACATTTCAGAGTTTACAATTGTTTGTCGGCTTGAATTAGATCACATTTCTTCACTAGCATTCGTAATTTGTCTCAGCACGATTTTCCCTTGTATTTCTTATACGTGTTCTTCACTCTAAACAAATTCTCTGGCTTTGTCTACATCTACAAAGAACTACATCTTTGACATTATTGTACCATTTAGTGAAAGAGAACGTGAAATTGATGGTCCATTGACAATAAAAAAAACCGAAAGTGATTGATTGCTGTATCTTCGTGTCGCATTGTTTTAACGCTATGTAACTACATCTAGACAGTGGAAATGTTTCTAATAACTGCTTCCTATGTACTAGGCATTATGGTAACATTTTGTAACGGGGACTGTTATTATTATCACCATTTGTGCATTTCTGAGCTGAAATGATACCTTATCATTTGTCACTCTGGGATTTTATTCCAAGCAGCGCCCCCTGCTGTCTTCACACTAAATCCCTGTATAGCACAGGGTCACAGGGAGGTGGTGGCTCTCTTTGGCTGGGCACTTACTTTATCATACCACTTTCTTGAGCAGGAAGATTTTCTTCTTCCATGGATTTTCTGCCTTGGCTGCATGGGTATGGTTCAATTAGATGACCCTATGCACTAAAACTATAAACGTTTAATCACATAACTATTTATTTGACTATTTAAACATAAGGTCTCAAAGAGAAGTATTTAATTTATCAAAAGACTTAACAGATAATACTGAGCATTAGTGTAATATTGATGAAAGGACCTTAGATTTACAGTCAGAAGATAATACTGCATATTAGTGTAATATTGATGAAAGAGCCTTAGATTTAAAGTCAGAAGGCATGGACTCATCCTATATTTTATCCTTGATGAATAATTTAGACAAATTACCTGAGCATCATTGAATCTGTTTCCTCATCCATGAAAAGAAGGTAAGACTGGGCCTGGTGGCTCATGCATGTAATCCCCAATGAATTGCTTGAGACCAAGAGTTCAGGGACATCCTGGGAAACATAGCAAGATCTTATATCTATAAAAATAAAATAAAAAATATATAAATAAAAATATGGCCCAATGTGGTGGTATACCCCTGTCAGTGGTGCCAGCTACCTAGGCTGAAGTGGGAGGATTACTTGAGCCTGGGAGTTTGAGGCTGCAGTGAGATATGATTGTGCCACTACACTTCAGCTTAGGCAACAGAGCAAAACTCTTATCTCCAAAATAACAAAAACAAAACAGGAAGTAATAAATCCTTTTTTCTGATTGGATTGTTATGAATACTGAGGGAACTAACTAATATAAGAGTAAAGAAACATAGGAGAAAATAAATTATGGGCTTCTAACCAAGCCCATGGCTTAAAATATTAATAGTTAAAAATCATCTGTTAAACGTATCCAGAAACTCAAAGTATTTGCTAATGGGTTGTTTAACTTCTGGTATTTGTAACTTGAACCAAAAATCATCGTTAATTTTTTAAAATACTTTTTATAAGAACTATTGTTGATAAATCAGTTTAGTACTTGATTTAGTATTAAGATCTTAGTTTAAGTGACCCATCATGTCTACCAAATGTTTAAATGGAAATAGTTTAAGAAGTGGTTTTCAAATTTCTGAGCTGTGGCCCATTAGAAGGTTATGTAATCATTTATTTTTTTTAATGCAAAAAAGGGAACAGATTAAAGGCAGAGTATATCACTCACAGTAAGTCTAAGCATTCTTTTTGGGAAATTTTATTTGGTTTTACATGTATGCTCGCATGCACAGCACACATACCTGGACCTGGCCGTATTCGTGTGTATGTGCATTGCTATATAATATAACCATCTTACCATATGTTTTATTATTTTAAAAAGTCACTCTTTTAAGGGCCTGTTAATCTGCACAGCGCATTGGTGCCTGTTTTCCCTGGAGAAACTCTGTAGTGTTGCTACATATCCCTTGTGCTTACACATGGCCTTGACTCTCTTGTAGCCTCACTGCCATGACAGAGCCCACACATCCTTTACAATTGTGACATGGGTTTTTATCTCAGTGCTCACCAATCTGCTATCATGACAAGTAATTTAGAAGAATTCCTAGACATCTCTTGCTTAAGGCTAATGTTTTATTTTAACTGATGAATGCTTTTTGCTATGAGTTGCTATTAGCCATCAAAAGGAGGCTTGGTGAATTAAAAAGAGAGAGAATTGAATCATTCTTTTTTTTTTTATTTGCTCATTTCCTGATAATTCGTGCTTTTAATGGGTTTTGATATACTAAAATGATCTCATGAGAACAGTTTAATAATTGCGTAGCACAGCAGAAGAGCAAGGCATTAATGCTATCTTGAGTTCCTAAGAGAGGCAGGTTTAACAAAGCAAAAGGGCGAGAAAGACCTGCCCATCACACTGGGACTTTACTGGTGATGTGTGTGTATGTAAACCTTCACTCAGGCTGAGGCAGCGGAAGGGAAGGAGACGAAATTCCAATCCTAGACTTTGCAGGCCAGGTTGACAAGAAGGTCAGCTGGCTCTTCTCACAGACGTTGGTAGTAGAATGGGCAGAGAGTGAAAGTATGCTGCAGAATGATGGTTTGTTGTCAGTGTTTCAGAACTTGGGGAAGATATTGTTGTCTGAACCACATAGCAGAGTGTAACCTTCATACATCTCTCTTCTGCTGTTAGCAAACGGGGCGAAAGAGTGGGTGGCTCAATAAATAAATGACTGGGCCAGAAGAGAGGGGTTGAACACATTTTAATAGTACATCTTTATAAACGTCTCCATTGCCAACTCCTAAGTTTTGTCCTCCACCTCCATGTAAGACTGCTCTGAGAATCACTAAATCTAAGGCTAAAAATAAGAGTTGAGGAGAAATTTTTGCATGTATTTAAAATATGGCTAAATAAATTTGCTATTTCTTTTAATCCCTTGATACTTATTTTAGGCACATGCTGAAGAGCTATTGGAAGGCAAAACATAATATTTTATTTTCCTAATTAAATAGTTGTATTTCTTTGTCATTAAGATACCCTAGGCTTTGCTTTATTGGGTCATTAATTTGCACTTGGAATGGTCACAGGGACTTATTCAGTAAGCCTGTATCTTGCAACACACAAGAGGTGTATATTAATGAAAAACTAAAACATGCCCAGGAGTCTCTTACTGCTATATTAAAACATTTATAAATGGGACTTTAATTTAAAGTGCCGCTAAGATGAAAATGAAATGTTATATTGATTCTCAGGCCAGATGCTCTTCAGAAAATGCAATGAGTATTATTCCCACTTCAAATTACAACTTCAAATGTGACCTGGACCCACTCAAAGATGATTCTCCAAAGACCAGATGCAGCATGTAAGGCAATGAAACTCAATCAATCTGGAGTCCCTAGGATGACTTTGTACACTAGGTGGCAGAGATTTCTAAGAATATCTCTCTTCCATCAAGTGCGTGGTTTTGTTTAGCTTTGCAAAGTGAAGACAGAAATTCATCAAAACTTGGTACTTCAATAGTGTATTAAGATTCTCCTGTTTACTTGAAAGTGGAGATGTTTTCACTGAATTTAAACTGCATGGTTTGCTCCGTGTGAATCTTTAAAAATGCAGTAAATTTTCTCTTATATATTTATTTGTTCATATAATAGTAGAAAAAGCATTCTGTTGTTGTTTTTTCTCCTCTCTCCCCCTCCCTCCTTTATTTAAAGACAGGAACTTGCTTTGTCATCTAGGCTGGAGTGCAGTGGCACAGTCAGAGCTCATTACAGCTTTGAACACTTGAGCTCAAGCTGTCCTGCCACAGCCTCCCAAGTAGCCGGGACCACATGTGTGCCACCAAGTCTATTTTTAAAGTTTTTGTAGGCACTGAGTCTCACTATGCTCACTGTGTTACCCAGGCTGGTATCAAACTCCTGGTCTCAAGGGTTCTCCTGCCTTGGTCTCCCAAGGTGCTGAGATGACAGGTGTGACCTATCACACCCGGCTTGTTATTGCTAATTTTTAATTAATTCAAGTTTACTTTGGTTTACTTCACTTTCTTTTTTTCTTTTTACTTTAACGCAATGAAAAAAAATATTTTTAAGTAGCACAATGCCATAAGTGCCTGACAGGGGTGAGGCCTCACATTCTTATACCACCTCTTTATTTGTTAAAGGCATTTGCCATACATTCTTTGATGTGATCTTTAAAATGACCCTGTGACCCTGTGAGGTATTAGTACAACTTTATAGGACAGGAAATAAATTTCAGACAAAGTGAACAACTTCTCCGAGATTAAGTATTAGAGTACTACTTCAAATCCTTTTGCTTTCTACTTGAGCACACACAAAAACCAAACAAACAAAAGCAACAACAAAAACCCCCACCTTAATCAAGTTTTAACTAAAGAGCTGCAAGTATTTGGGGAGTGGGAAGTGGAAGTGCGATATATTTTTTCAAAGAGGATATAGATATATGCATTTAGTAAGAAAGGGAGAGAAAGACAAGCAAAACAAATGAACTGATTAAAATATTATCAACATTACCTTGAGAATTATCAGAATTTTATCAATATTTTTACATCAATATTTTTATTAACTGTTTTTATGGGAGTATTTATAATAGGTCTTCAATGCGTTTAATAGATCTTCTTTTTCAGGTGTTCAGAGAGGAGTATACTCTTTGCAATAGATCAATGCTTTGCCAAGCCTAATTCCCAGAAAAAAAATGATAGCACATTCACTAGTTTATTAAGAATGCAGACCTCTAGGTCCTGCTCCAACTCTAAGTAATCATATTTGCCATTGTCATGGATTCTGACACGCCATCCATTGATAACCCAGCTCTCCATTTTGTCTTTGGACAGATGCTAATAACAGGGACTCTGAGTCGTTCTTTCACAACTTCCTGGGCTATCCCTGTACCGTCCCTCACATCTTTGTACTCTCATGGCCTCATGACAGCTCTTTGCTATCTTGGCAGCTGTACATGATTCAAAGACAGAGAAAGTACAATGGGAAGTTTAGACAAACTAACTCAGACTACAGAAGAGAAAATACCTCATTTTATTTCCTATCTATAAGAGTTTACATTATAAAATAATACTCAGAGTATCTTAATTCTGAGTGTCTGGACTGAAATTCTCAGGAGGGGTACCTGCAAGCTTCTGTTTGGGAGATGGCCTCTCCTTGGGGACACCTGCGGGAATGGAGGCGCTATTCACACGCACACAGGGAAACAGTCCATGGGAATAAAACTAAACCAAATATCGCATGTGCTAGTCAGTCTACCTCTGAACCAGTGCCAGGATTGTTTCACATCTCAGTACTTAGCTTTCCCACTCTTGTTTAACACAGAGATGCCCCCCCCCCCCGTATCTTTGTGTGGAGGAATAATTAGAAAATATACACAAACTAGGTGAAAGCAATGGCTTGAGAAATTTATACAATCAGGGCTTGTTGTAACCAAGACAAACTGCGTACTATGAAGGATGTGCTGTAAGATTTTTTCTTTTTCTCTTTGATACTATGTCACCAAATAGCACACTTACACCCTCCTCAATTTCTACACCTGTTACTATGTTTTCACGTTATGCTGTGCATCACCAGCTAGTTTATGCTTTCAAAAATTAGCTGATAGTTTTGCACCTTCGGTATTTCACTATCAGAATTTAACAATTATTATGACCACTCCTGAAACATTTTAAATCCACTGCTGTTTAATCACAGCATTTATCCTGTCTGCAAAATTTTTGAGTGCCGGAGAATGACCTTATGGCTGACAGCTAAGGGTGAAGTTTCTCCTGACACTATGTGGCTACCTAGTAAATAGGAATCCTTCACATGTTCTTTGCAATGGGTTTCCAAGTGTCAAAACTGTATGTCCTCTGGCCAAGATTTGACTTGATGAAACTATAATTGTCTTTTTGGTCATGGCTGTGTTTGAAGAACAAAAAAGTAATACCAGGTCAGATGGATTCCTCAGCTATATGGTTTACCTTTATTTGTTAATAGAATTAACTGGAATTTCATTTTTATCTTCTGATTTCCCTTGGTATATGTTATAACAATCAAGTTCATTTCCCATACATGAAATTGTCATCTCCTGCTTTGTTTTATCATAAAGAAAAACCTTTAAAACAGAATGCATATGGCTCAAAGATGGACAAATATATACTAATATATTATACCAAATTTTAAAAACACATATATGTATGTATACAATTCTCCTGAATACATGATATAAGAAGTAAAATGTAATTTAAATCAGTTAAGACAGTGGTCTCCAGGCTTTTTGGCCCAAGGGGCTGGTTGCGTGGAAGACAGTCTTTCCACACACATGGAGTGGGGGGATGGTTTCAGGACGATTCGAGTGCATTACATTTCTTGTACACTTTATTTCTATTATGACATTGTAATATACAGTGACATAATATACAAGTCACCATAATGCAGAATCAGTTGGAGCCCTGAGCTGTTTTTTGTAACTAGATGGTCCCATGCTGTATTTGCAGCCGCTCCCTAGCACTGGCATCACCCCTTCAGCTCCACTTCACATCATCAGGCATGAGAGTCTCAAAAGACCAGGTCCCTCACCTGTGCAGTCCTCTGCAGGGTTCCTGCTCCTATGGGAAGCTGCTGCTGCTGCTGTGATAGCAGGTGGAGCTCAGGCTGTGATGCTGAGTGATGGGAGCAGCTATAAATACAGATAGCTTTGCTCACTCACTCGCTGCTCATTTCCTACTCTGTGCCCTGGTTCCCAGCAGGCCGTGTCTCAGTACAAGTTCATGGCCTGGGGGTCAAGGACCATAGCCAGTAGCCAAAGACCTTGGTTTAACTAGAATAAAAATCTTTTGAAATAATTATGATGTGCTTCACAGGATAATGATCACACTTATTCTAGCTTCCCAACAGAGAATACTGGAATGCTGTTTATCTATGAGGTGTGTCTCCAATTTTGATAATTTCATATAATCTCTGAGTAGATGTAACATTTTTGTCAATTGTAGAATGGGAATTTACTCACTGTTCATTTATTATTGGCAGTGAGTAAACACAAACACTCCTTTAGGGACCAGGGAAAAAACTACAATTTCCATTGGTGATGCAGAGTGAGGTAATACAACATTGAAGCTTTGTCTACTTACATTTTATACCACGACCATCCTCATCTCATACACATAAAGTAACTTTATATTAGAGATTGCTTCTTGGCAAAAATAACAATAGGTCATTTATTTCTCCAGTGTAAGTTACCTTGAACAAAATGCTGCTGAAGGCAAAACAAAATCATTATTAGCATCCACGACACCACGGACTGTGTCACGTCATCATATTCCAAACAAGAAGCTGCAAAATGTTGGTTTCCGATATGGATCTGTATATAAAAGGCAGTTATCTTCTTTCCTAAATGATGCTGCATCGCAGCAAAGATCTAAATGCCCCCGGAGCTGCTTTAACACTCACATTGCCACAGTATAACCACCAGGTGCAGCTGCAATGTAAGGGAGTGGGATCCCCTGCCCGGGAACACTTTGCTGAGTCTCGGGCAGCAGACCTATCAGACAGACTGGGAATCAAGTGGCAGGGAGGTACTTAAAGCCTGCTTAGGGCTGACTTGCAAACATCTGAACTTTCAGTGGGGAAAATATTTATGATGTTAACTCGCAGAGATTCAGACTAGCACTTACAGAAATCCAGAATGTAAATATATAAATGTCTGTGTTCTCAAGTCTATTATATCTTCATGCTCTATTCCTAGAATTATGCCCCCATGTATATACGCAACCTGTTATTTTTTCTTTTTTAACACATGAATTTTTGTTGCTTTGAGACTGTAGAATAGAAGAACACTGCCAGGAAAATGGCCAGTAGGAAAAGCCAAAAATAAATTATTAGAAAAATATTTATGCAGCACTTTAACTTGCTAGCTAATTTATACTCTATAATAAAGTATAGAGCTCATGTTTTCTAAATGGAGAAACAAAGACCCAGAAAGCTTAAATAACGTGCTCAAATTTGAATCTTCTGCTGGAATCTACATTAAAGGCCAATTTTCCCCCTTCCTATCCCCACATTTCTTCCTGCACATACTCATTTCTGTTTGGTATATTATTCAATCTATTACAATTTTCTCCATGGTTTGAGTTCTTCGTCTATACTTTTAGCACTTCTATCCTGTTTACCACCAGATAAAATTTCTATGAATCCTGTATCACCTATCACTTAATTAAACATATCCTTCAACAGCAGAAATGGAGACAGTGTTTGAAAAGTTGGAAAGCTCTTGTCTTATTCCTCCTGTCCCAGTTTCCACGAGTATATTGATAAAAATATCTTGACCTCTTTGGATGGCTGTCAAAAACACACAGCCCCAGGGAAATCTATATTCATTGTCTCTAACATATGTTTTGCCTGTTAAAAATACATTTTGTGCGGTTTAAGGCCAAATGTGATAAAGCTGCTATATTTCTGTGACTTCAAGTAGAAATTCCAAAGTGAGGCATTTCAATCTGAGATTGACACATTTCAATAAGTTCTTTAAACTTGAAGCAATTATTTTACTTGTCACCTCTTACAGTTTCTGGTTGGATCCTTTTACAGTGACTTGCTGAATATTCTGAAAGAGGTTTTTTGACAAATACAAAATGGGGGGTTTATGTGTGCATGTTTGTTTTTATAATTTTTACTTTTGCTAAGTCCAAGAAGGACTTGGATGGCTTTGATGCACCTGTTATGATTCTGCTGAAAGCTCTCTTACTTCGTTGGAGCTCTGAGTAGAGCTTTGTACCTTTGAAATTTTCATTAGCTTTTGACTTGCCGCCAAGTTTTTGGCTGCTGTGGTGCAGTACAGAGGCGGCATGCAAGGGGCTGCCAAGTCTCAAACCTTTGTTTAGTGTGACAGCAAGAACCTCCAGACCTCACTGGAGGAAAGAGCGTTTGCAGAACAGAACTGTATTCTTTCACTAAGGGGTTGGTGCCAAGGCAGGGTTAGTCCTGAGCAAAGCAGAAGCCAGTAGGATCTATATGAGAGGCGTCCTCACACTGGGTATTCAAGCCTGGGGTGGGGGTTAGCAATGAGATTTGCCAAGTATTTGACAGAATGGGGGATATTTAGAAAAGGTGCCGGACACTGACCTTACTCAACTTTCTCTCGGTGTTCGTTCTTCTTGTGAAAGCGAGACATTTTAGATGGGCAGTAACCTAATTCATTTAGGAAACCAAATAAATTCAAAAAGTAAGTAGAACACATTTCGTGATGCTGATACTCCAGTTATTTAAAGTAGGTCCTCTCACAAAAGGTAAATCTAATTTAGACAATTAATAATCAGGCTGGTGGTGTTAGATTATCTTTACTGAAGGTTTTAAAATAGCTTTGGGGGAAATTCTATCACATACATCTACATTTCTATGTATCTCTCCTTCTGTTTCTCTCTGTATATATAGACATGTACCTGAATCTATCTAATGAGCTTCCGTTTACTGGCTTTATAAATTCAATTCCAAGCACATGGCAGGTGCAATGTATTTAATATTCAATATTTTTTACACATAGGTGTTGGCTGAATGCCAATGGCTGAGTGTAGTTTTTGATTACTCATGTCCCACTACCATACCACTTTGTTCATTGACTGAATACATTATATTACACACGAGGAGGAAACCCTGGGGTTGAGTTTTTTCTACAGCAAGTATTTGGAAGATTGCAAGAGCATTGTAGCCATGATTTGTTTTCCAGTTACTTAAAGAGCTCTATAAGGCTGAGAGTAGAAATCAGCTGTTTTATTTTTCAATTCAACACTAATTTTAAAAGTCCAACATGAATAAGTGTGCAGTGGAATGGTTGGAAAGCCTACTACCTTCACCAAAGGAAGAGACCACAGGTACCTGGAATGTGCTTTGCCCTTGGTGGATAAGTGAGGCCGACCAGTTTAACTCTGTTTATTCCCCTATTTCCCTTTCTTTCCTTGAATTCTTCTAATATTTATATTTTATAGCATCATAGCCACAAAAAGTTGATATCGGTGGTGTAATGGTCTGTGTGCTGCCCTCCAGGCACATAAATCATCTGACCAAAGTAATGAAAATCTGGACATTAGGATTCCGTAGTGAGCAGGATGGGAAGGATTCTGCTCAGGCTGGCTCAGCTCCAGCTGCAGCAGCTGCTCCACACGGTGTGTGAGGCCTGATGTCTCACTCAAGACGACAACAGTGCCTCTGTCTGGATCTGTGTCTCTCTCCCGTTCCAGCTCACTCTCCAGGTACCTAGAATTGATTGTGTCAAGGGTTAAACAGGTATTATTTTCCCGAACGGCAAATGATAATTCAAATGAGATTCTCTCTTTCTTCTCCTCCTCTTTTTTCCTTCTTTCTCTTCCTCTGCTTCCTTCCAGCAGCTCACTCCTCCCTTCCGCTTCTCTACCACCACCAGCACTTGGTGCGATGTGGCACTTGTGGAAAAGGTACTTGGTTATGTCGGGATAGCAAAGACGTGTGACTCCTTGCACCATTACCAGGGATGCTTAACTAGCTAAATACTGTTACAACATGTAAGTGCTCTGGTCCTCCGAGAGTTCAGAGGGATAGATCAATGAGACCTGGGTTAGCAAGAAGAGGCTTCGTGTAATAAATATTTAATGATGATTTACTGTGTGGAATTTATTTCTGTATGGACTACATTGCCTTTCAGCCCCACACTCTTCTGCTACTGTAAGCTCTTCCTGGGCAAGGGCTGTGTTTTGCTCAAACTTGTATACTCTCAGCCAATGAACCTCAAGGAGTATATCAGGAAGCATTTGCTGGGTGAATGCATAAGTGAACAGCTATGGGAGAATTGTAGAACGTGCTTCTTTCTTTTAAGGAAAAGATACTCCAGTAAAGAAGCATCACCTGAAGGGAATGGTGAATTTAATTTCAGACTGGGAAATGATGCCCTCAACTGGGTCACTCATTGCTCCTTCCCATGCTGTCTAGTTTGAGAAAGGATGTATTCACCCAGCATAGAAATAAAGGGGAAGATGATTAACTACTTAGCCATTTGTGTGCCTTCATCCCAGCCACAAGCTGTTTCCTAGATCATATTTTGTTACAATTTGTATTTATGTCTTTGCAAGAGAAACCTCCTGAGCAGCAGTGTTAGCTGCCTGTGTATATGAAATAATGCATACATGAAAGCGACACAGAAGCTGCTTTCTGCAGGTTACCCTAGGAAAGCAAGTGCATCAAATCTCCTCCTACCTTTTTTATAGTTGAAGGGGATTTCTTCTGGGATTTATGATTCTGGTAGGGTGGACAGAGTGTTAGCCTTGAAGTTAGAGATTATGGGTCAGAATCCTTAGCCTACCCACTTTCTGGCAGTGTGGACTTGGAAATTAATTAACCTGGGTGTTGCTCAGTAAAAACGTGCCTCCTGGGGACAGGAGGTGTGATAATTACAGGAGAGAAAGGTGTTGAGTGTCTGTTTTTCTTTCCTTATCTATCCTGTATAAACAATTTTTGTTCAGCAAGCCCATGACTCAATTTAGGAAGTAATTCAATTCAAATTACTTTATCTATGTTCAATTTGAATTTTATCTCGATTTTAAGTACTTTCTGGGAAGGCCTATGTCATAAACCTATTTCATTTTATTTCGTAATTTCTCCTAAAACACCAAATGAAATGCTAGCTCTCAAGATTGCTTTCTTTTAGTCTTGATGCAAGGATTGAACTTCCTTGAATTTTAAATGCACGGATTACACAGCAATTTCACAGTGCATTACTGAAATGCATTGTTCTTAAAATTAATTGTAGTCTACAAAGAACAATGTTACATAATTTAAAGACTCAGCCTAAGAAGTACATCTTTTGGAATCCTTCCTTCTATCATTTATTTTGAATCTTTCCAAAGAAGCTTGTGGAAATGTGCAGTCATGTCTGTAGATGGCAACCTTGCACCAGATGGAAGAAGATGATAATTAAGGATGCGAGATCCTTCCCAGAACAGTCAACCTGTTTACTGCCAGGTGCATGCTTAAGAATCCATGATATAGGCTTTTGGAATTGGGAAATGATGTGCGGGAAGTCGATATGCATTTTTTTGGAAAAAAAAAAGATGGGGTATCAAGTACAATCTGATGGGCACTAAAGTAATTGTGTCATTTTTAAAAAAGTATTTTAGAAGAGAAAAGAGAAGTTGAAAATGGGTCCAAATACGAGGCCTCATCTTTATTTTCTGGAAACATTTAATTAAAGTCCAGAGGCCCACAAGTAATTGGACTGAGACTGGTCAGTCTTAAGCCACCCACAAATACAATTCTAACATCTCTTCCTTTTCTTTAGCATACCTTATGCGATGAAGCACTTTTTAATGAATATGTTTAATTTTCTTATGACTAGTTTTCTTTCTGGCTTATGTGAATTGTTCACTTGTGTTTTTCTCTGCTTAAATCTGTGATTGGATTTTTGTGTTTCTAGTCCTTGCCAGGGTGTTAATACATATGTATTAATATTTCATTTTCATACGTGTCTTTGTGGTTTATGAAGCATTGAGGAAAATTTCCCCTAAAACAGTGTCTTTGCAGTCTGAATATGAAAATACATTATGGGAATAAATTTTTCAGTCTTGTCCTGGAAATCTAAGACACAGTATTACCTAATACTGTGACCTGTGATGTGTTAATTATTTATTATTTATTCCCAATTGCAGTTGGTGGAGAAAGATTTGAAAACAACCACAATATTTTTTTCTCCTAAGAACCATCAATTTATTGTTTATTGTTATTTACCAATATGTCCAGTGGCCTGGCTTATATAGCACAAGGGTCTCATTTTGGAAGGCCACATTAATTTAGCAGCAATCAAATAAGGTCTCCTTCAAGAAACTTTAATCAGATATATTTAAACATGTACATTACTTTATAAAATAAAAGTACTATTACTTTAAAATTAATGATTTTCATTTTTTGAAATTATTACGTTAACCTTTTAATGCCTTGTTTTGTTGGCGTGTCTGATTTTTGTTGGGAAGCATTTGAATATTGGTTACAGCCTGGGGGTCTGCAGGTTCAGTTGATCCTGGAGATCAGCGGTTCTCAACCTGTGGGTCATGACCCCTTTGTAACAATGAAAATACATTGCGGCATTAGGAAGGCTGAGAACCACAGCTGTAGGTGGTATCAGTCATGTGTGACCTTAAGGGTGTCTTGGTTTGGGTTTGGTAGCAGAATGTAGATTCACAATCGTTAGTGATGGAGACGTAACAAAGCCCATTGGTGACGTGTTGCAGAAGGTGTGAGTTTTCTACTGTATGTTTCCATATTTTAATTGGACCTTCATTAGCATCAAACAATGATTTTACAATGTCATCTACTTAAAGCTCAATCAGTTACATCTGTTTAGATGCCTTGACTATATCAACTAGGTGCGTCTGAGATGCTGACTAGATTGTGACATCATGATTCTCAAATCAGTGAAACTTCCATGGCATTCTCTCATTAATAAGTCTGTAACAGCTGCATGTTTATCAGAGGATTCACATGTATCATCCTGCTCATCAGTGACCTGTGCTAACTGCTGAAAATGTTTCTGTGAATTTTCATTTTGAGGAAGAAGTGGATTTTTTTTTTTTTTGCCACATATCTTCTAGACTTAATTTTACCTTGCAAGAATTATTCAGGCCATTTTGGTATGACATCATCTCCCACAGAAATGCTGCATGCCTATAGAGACCTTCCTTCAGTAATTCACATTGCTGCTTCTGTTCTTCATCACATTTAACTACCTGTTCTTGCAGAGATAATATTTTGAGTGACACCTGTCTCTGAGATAGCCAACATGCTTTACAAAGATAAGGCAAATCCACACTGAATACGTCATCTTTTAACTAGCATGTTACAAAACTGACAATGCCATGTTACATTTGCAGGACTATAGTTAACAATACTTATAACTTGCTTCAAAGTGTCACCTAAAATAGCCCGACTATGAAGCCATTTATAAGCACCCACACTTCCACATGAATGCTATAACCCAACTACAGCCCAAGATGAAGGGGAAAGACGAGGGGGAGGGGTGAGAAGGGGGAGGATGAGTAGAGGAAGGCTAATTGGGGGGACCACACCTATGGTGCATTTTACAAGGGTACATGTTAAATCGACTATGTGTAGAATATAAATGTCTTAACACAATAACTAAGAAGATGCCGTAAAGGCTATGTTAACCAGTTTGATGAAAGTATTTCAAAATGTACATAAAACCAGCACATTGTACCCCACAATTGAATTAATGTACACAGCTATGATTTAATTAAAAAAGTAAGAAAAAAATAGCAGCTTTAGCATCAAGATAGAGATCTGCTGATGCAAGACACACTGAAAAGGCATGAGAGTATCTGGATCTGTTAGTACTTTACTTTTTGATCTGTGCAGTAAACCCTTTATGTTTTCCTGTCACGGAAGGTGCACTGTCTGTATGTACACTCACTAAATTTACCAGATTCACTCCAGATTCACGTTTCTCTTGCAACTTGTTGAAGGTAACTATTCCCTGTGTTCTCTTTGCAAGAGTGCTGAAAGCCAGTAACTCCTCATAGCAAAGTAAATATTCTGTTATGACCAGAATGAAGCATAAAACCTGTGTCAAGTCAGGAGTGTCAGCTGAGTCATCCAAAGCGATTGAACAAATATATGTCTATATTTTGAAGAATTGCATGAAATTGTTCTGCTGAAAGGCTTATTCTTGCTGTTGACTGTACGGTTCTCCTTTAAAGAGGCACTTGATTGTACTTTGAAATGTCACGGGGGTCCTGCAACTCTGACAATGCATTCTTTCAGAATTTCTACGTGACTGAATGGCTTCCCCCTTTTTCCTAAGTCTATAAGCTACTTTGTAATTGTAAAATGCTTCAGTGGCATTAAGTCCAAGTCTTATTACTGCTTGAAAGAATTATCTTTGCTTTTGCTTTTCATCTTCTTATTTCTGTAATACAACCTTTCATTCCTCTCCTTCTAATTTAAAATATCTGTAGTGCTTATGAGCATTGATTTTTTTTTATTGTTGATATTGGATTATCACCAAGCTAGCAAATCACCTTACCTTTACCAGAAACAAGATAAAATTGCCATTCTCAGTCCTCATTAAAGAATCTATTTTCTTCCTTCACCATTCTCTTGGTTTTCTTTGACATAATGGGCTGTTAAGCTGACAAAATTAAAAAATATTGTTGAGTTATGCAACTATTTACAAATTCCACTTCAAACATAAATACAGTGCACCCTTGTTAAAAGCTGGTAACAAAATGGTGTACTCAACCCCTATAAACTCTCGCCAACCAGCCTCATGCAGCAGTCAGGCAGGAGAAGTTAGGGCTACATCATGAGCATAGCACTTGTCGTTTTAGTCCTATGGTTTGCTAATGTTCTAATTGTGTTGGTCAGTCTGGGAGGATTATTTTCTTGAAACTTATTTTATCCCTTGGTATTTAAACTATGTTTATCTTAAAAATAAAATATATGAGAGACAATAAAATTTTTTAATAAAAATAAAAAGATTTGTTCTGAGAAATTTAGATTCAGTCAAGATGTACTCTTAAGGACCCAGAAGCCCACATATGGCCTAGATTCTGCACTCCTGTGCTATGCCATAGTCACGATTAGGAGACCATACTGGGACAAACACTGTATCAACCCTCATTCACCGTAGCAAATAGCACCAATGGCTCATCTTTCCATTTATGAAGAACAGTAATGCCTATGATATACAACTGACATTTGTAAGATGACCCTAAGAAAGTAATTACTATGTAAACAGAATCATAGCTATAATTATGAAAATGTTATGGTCCTAAGATTATTAAAATGTAGCCTCCCGTAGAGTAACTGTGTTTGAATATTTTTTCTTTTAGCATTCAGTGGAGAAAAGTATAACATCAAAAAACACTAGATGCTGTGTCCCATAGAGTGGTGGAGACGTCCACAGGGTGGCAAAGCATTAATTAAAAGACATTTTATCATCAGCAAATGCTAAGGTATATGCCAGGCCCTGGAGAAACACAGCTGGGAAGATGTAGTCTCTGCCATTGAGGAGCATTGGTCAGTGGCGGGAAGCAGTAGGCAAACCCACAGCAGGACAGAGCTAGCACCATAGGGTATCTAAGTACAGGGTATTTTAGAGACCAAGAAGACACAACTAAGTTTGCTTGAATGAACCATGTCAGGCTTCAAATGTTGGAACTAAGTCTTCATGACAGCAATTGGAAGTATTTTTATTGATTTTTTTTCAATTGTTAAATATGGTACAGTGTAAAACATACGAATATGAGGAATGTTATGAATTCATGTAAACTGAATATTGTATAAACATCATCAAGTCAAAATACAGAGTATGGAAACATCCTACCTAGAAGCTTGGGTGTCTTCCCAGATTACAAGTTCCTGTGTCTCTTCTCAGATGTAACCAATATCCTGACTTAACTTGAGACTCATTCCCTTGCATACACACACGTACAAACATGTCCTTGCATTACATGTGTGTGGGGTATATATACAACCTATATATGTGTGTGTATATGCATGGTAAATATACAGAATGTGTGTACAATTTTTTTTTTATTGTTTAGGGTCATAGAGGGCACAAAGAATTAGGTTTTGCTGACTGCATTTGTTAGGCAAAGTCCCTCTTATATTTGTGTCCTACCCCAAGAAGTGTGCCATACACCATAACCACTGTCCCCTCCTCTTCCCTCCTCCCCGCTTCCTTGTTCCTCTGCTCCCCCAACTTGAATTAGTTTTTCTCTTCGAGGGTATGTATTAGATGATCTATTGTCTTCATATTAGAATTGAATGCATTGGATTTTTGCTTCTCCATTCTTGTGACACTTTACTAAGAAGAATGTGTTCCAGCTCAATCCAGGATAATACAAAAGATATAAGGTCTCCATCTTTTGTAGTAGCTGAAGAGTATTCCATCATATACGTACACCATAGCTTGTTAATCCATGCCTGGGTTGGTGGCCATTTAGGTGGTTTCTGCATTTTGGTGATTGTAAATTGAGCTGCAATAAACAGTCTAGTGCAAATGTCCTTATGATAAAATGATTTTTTTTTCCTTCTGGGTAGATGCATAGTAATGGGATTGCAAGAACAAAAGGGAGGTCTAATTTGAATTCTTTGGGGATTCTCTATACTTCAGAATCTACAGAGAACAAAAAAATAAACATTTTTTGAAGCCTCTGTACATATATATATATATATATATATATATACACACTACCCTTAAGTATGCATTCTTAAATAGCAGAGTTTTGACTGTTTTGAACAGGTATCACATGCTTTATTTCATGTCTGACATCTGCTCTGTACTTGTTTTGTAGAATCCATCCATGTTATTGTGTGCAACTGTGGTTGGTTCATTTTAATTGCTAAATATTTCATGAATATAACACAATTTATTGATCTGGTCTATTGCTGATAGACATTTGAGTCTTTTTACATTGGGGATATTCAGAACAGTGTTGCCATGAGTTGTTTGTGTCCCTATCCTTGCATGTGACTGTGTCTCTCTGTTGTGCACACTTAGGAGTGAAGTTTCTGTATGTTTTGCACACTCTCAGATTCAGTGGGTGATGCCAATTGCCTTTCAGTGTGGTTGTGCCAGATCTGAGACTTATTCTTGTCCATCTCCTCAGCAACACATGATTGTCAGACTTAAACATTTTACTCAACTCTGTATGTTTGTAGTCATGTCTTATCTTAATTTACATTTCCTGCACTAATAATGTCTACTGGCCACTTGTGCTCCTTCTTGGTAAAGTGGAGTTGTTTTGGTGCTGGTAGTATTTTTGTTTTTCTGGTCCCTTTATATTTATTTATATTAAAATAATATATCTTCCCCCAAACTATCGTTTGTATTTTCACTGTCTTAAGGGTGTTTTTGATGTACAGATATTGTCAATTTTTTTTTTTGCAGTTTTTGGCCAGGGTTGGGTTTGAACCCACCACCTCTGGCATATGGGGCTGGGGCCCTACCTTTGAGCCATAGGCACTGCCTGACATTGTTAGTTTTTATTTGGTAGAATTATCAAATATTTATTTTGTTATTAGTGTTTGGGTTGTTTTAAAAATTAGTCCTGGCCAGGCACAGTGGCTCACGCCTATAATCCTAGAACTCTGGGAGGCCAAGGTGGGAGCATCACTTGAGGTCAGGAGTTTGAGATTAGCCTGAGCAAGAGCAAAATTAGCCAGGCATCCTAGCAGGTGCCTCAATTGCCAGCTGCTCAGAAGACTGAGGCAGGAGGATTGCTGGACCCAAGAATTAGAGGTTGTTGTGAGATAGGTTGATGCCATTGCTGGGACCCTCTAGCTTAGGCAACAGAGTGAGATTCTGCCCCATTCCCCCCCCCAAAATTAAATCTTAGTAAAAGAAATAAGGATATTCTCTTAAGAATTTCTCAAAGTATTATGAGTATGCATTTCACACATAGGTAGACATAGATCTGAAATTTATACATAGGAAAGACCAGGCAAGTCTTAATTATTTTATTTTCTATCTAAACAGATTTCTACTTGGCCCCAAATCATTTTCTGCAAGTCCTGTTTTTCTCCACCAGTCTGAAGTGATAGATATCTCATTTGCCAAGTGTCTATAAATAAATCAGTCTATTTCTGAGTTTCTATTCTGTTTTTTTGACTATGCCAGTCCTGCTGTTAGTACCACAACTGGTTAATTAGTAGAACCTTATTTTAAGTCTGTATGTCTAACTGAGTTTTGTTCAATAAGAGTGCAATTCTTAACATTTTAAAATAGGCTTGCAGATTCCACTACATTTGTTGTGGTTTGGGGTGGGATTACATTGCATTCCTGTCTTTGCAATATTTCAAGTTTTAAACAATTAGTAGTAGATCTCTTGATTAGTTAACCCCTATTAGTATTTCTTACTACCATTTTAGATTTTTCTCAGATGAGATCTCATATATTTATCTGTAGTTATTCTCAGATTACCTAAATTGATATTGGTAGATGCTGTTATAATTTATTAAGTGTTTATTTTGTTTGCTGTGGCTGGTAAATTGGAAAGAAATTTACTTTGTAGGCCAAATTTATATCCAACAACTTTGTCAAACTTGTTAATTAATCCAAGAAATTTACCTTACATTCCTTTGTATGTTATAGTATTACCTAGTAAAAGACTTTTTCTCTTCTCTTTTCAATTCTTATGTATTTTATTTATTTTCTCGATTTGCTGTATTGTTTAAAACTTCCTAAAATTTTGAACAAAAGTGATAGTTTTACTTATTCATTAATAAATGTGAGGTTTTCAGAAGGTTTTGTATATCCTATGTCAGATAAAGGAAGTTCCCTTCTATTCTTAGTTTGCTAAAATTTTTTTATAATGACCTTATGTCAAATTTTATCAAGTTGACTTTTTCTCAACCTGTTATGACAGACAGACTTATATGATATGATAGAAAACATAGAAAAATTCCTTCTAGTCTGTTCAGATAACTATTATACTGATTGATTAATGCTAAAAGGTATTTATTCCTGGCATCAAAAAAATCCAAATTCCCCTTAGACATTACATATGATGTCTTATATACATTGTTAAAATCACTTTTTAGTATTTTTCTGGGATTTTAAAAAATCTGTAGCTATGAATAGAGAGTGGATTTAAATTTTTAAATAGATAAAAATAGAATTAAAGTAGAAATCAAGGCATAATGTGGCATACACATGCAAAATGGAAAATAATTATAAATTTCCTCTTTTTTTCTTAGTGAATAAGAAAGCGCTTACAGAGAATTTCAATATTAACTTGAAATTCTAAAGATTTATATAGCATTCCTCACTGGCTATACTCACAGTGTTCAAGTGTGAAGTCTAATGCTTTGTTCCTCATCTCATTCAGAATTTGTCTCTTTTCTATATTCTTAAGTTTAAAAGAAAGTGAAGATTATTAAATTCTATTCCCACCCCTCCAAAAACCAGAGTCAATGGAAATTTATCCACATCTAAGTTTCATTGCTTGTCTTTTTCTGACAAGTGAATAAGGAACTCAAGTGCTATAAAACAGCTCCAGTTGATGGTCGATGGCTTATGAGGACTGAGACAGGAATAACTTCCAGTGTTGTGACATCTGAAGACTATACACTCACTCTTAGCTTGTGGTTTGAGAAAGACATCTGGGCTATCTGGGTGTTCTGCCAATGCAGTTACACTTGGGCTTTGCAGAGAGACAGAACTCAGATCCCGAATTAAACTTTTCCAAGGATAATGTAAAAGCATGAATATAAGGCACACAAGATAAAGCCTTTCCTTTAAGGATATTAAAAATGCATAGGAGAAATAAATGATATCTACATAAAACATTTTAACAAGATATAAAATAGCATGAAATCTTTTCAAATGAATAATATAGAAAATATTCTAAGAGTTTAGAAAGTGAAATATTTTTTGTAATTGATAGTAGGACTTGTTGGATTTTCACGCAAAGACAGGGGTATAGAAGTGGGAGATGTAGTACAAATAATATTCTGATTTGTTTTCCTCATTGTAAATGTGCTGAATCTTCAGGAGAAGAGTATGTACTAGTAGTTAACTATTATGGTTTAAATGTTTATGTCATCTGAAAAATTCCTATGTTAGAATCCTAAGTCTCTAGGATAATGGTATTAAGAGGTGGAGAACTTTCTAAGATGATAGGTCATTAAGGAAGTGTTCTTATAAAAAGGCTCAAGGGATATCCCTGACCCCTTCTCCAAGGTGAATACACAGCAGGAATACACTGTCTGCAAGGAACAGGCCCTCGCCAGACACCTAATCGGCTGGCACCTTGATCTTAGATTTCCCAGCCCCACAAGGGTGAGAAATAAATATTTTTGCTTATCAGCTGCCTAGTTCATGGCATTTTTATTAAAGTAGCCCAAAATATGCAGTAACATATTGAGTGACTGCTCTTGAGCAGGCCCTAGTCTAGTGTTCACGTGTATCATCTCATTTGATCCTTGGAACAATCCTGAAAGATAGCGCCATTTTGCCCATTTTACGGGTATAGAGAGTGAGGGATAGAAACTTCAAGGAACTTGCCAGAAGCCAGACATGTACTTTGGTGTGAGAGCAAGTTGATCCTTTATACTTTAAGTACTAACACTCTCTAACTTATCGTAATGCAAGATATCAGATTGAGATTCTTGCTAAACTGTGATCATGAAACAGGGAGGAGTTTGGTTGTTGAAGGAGGATGATTATGATAAGACAGGGACCTCAAACCTAGAATGATTCTGTACTCATTGTATCAAAATCAGCTGAGTTTGACCTTAAGACGAGGAATCTCACTGTTTCTCTATTATAATGTTTTGGAAATTTTGTGTTAGGACACACATACAAAACTGAAGATATTTTTCAGCTTATGCGTATGATTTTTACTTAGTTTCATTAATGATTATAAACATCTCATAATAATTTATTTAAAGCAAAATAAGATGACTTAAATGTTGAGGTGCTGACATCTACAACTAGCCCACTGTGGGCACTAAGTCAGTACCACAGGAAGAGCAGTAAGAAGGGAGAGGGTGAAAAGCCAAACCAGTGTTAACAGAAAAAGAAGTTGCACTTAGCACATGCTCTCAAGTGCTAAACTATGAAAAAACTCCAGCTAAGATAACGTGTTTCATTGCTCAGGATTTTTAGCGTATGTTGGTGAAAACTGTGTTATACCACTATCCCTTAAACTGCCGATACATGGAATAGATTTATAGTGTAGAGATATACAGATTTAGAGGTTCACTTGCTGCAGCCTGTGCCTCAGTGTGAAAATCACATCCTTCAGTAAATATGTCCTCTCCGTTTTTTAGAGCTCCACAGCTATGAATTGTGGATTAACAGACCCATCACTTCTAATTTACAATTAACAAAGATTATAAAAAATTAAATGGGTCCTCTTGCTTTAACGTAGTCAAAGAATTAAGTTATTTCCTAGATTCACCTTAGATGTTTGAGGGGGAGCTAAGGAAAGACTCAGTTTCTTCTCATTCCTGATACGGAATTTATCATCTTTGTATCTCTTTTACTTTAACTTAAAATGAATATCTTATTTTTATTCCTAACCTTTTATTAATCTCTTAAACATTATGACTCAAACTGTAAAAAATATTATAAATTACATAAAACCAACTTTTGGTATGAAAGGGTGTTTTGTGCAATATCCAAAGTCATAATCACTCTGTCCATCATCATTATGTGTAACTGTGTCCACCTCCTCATGTGAGTGCTATTTCATGTGTGTTTAATCAGCTCTTCCAATATTTCTAAAACTAATACTTATAATCTTACATAAAATACCTGACATTTATAATTCTATTTCTAAGACCATTTTCCTAATGGCTGAATCACATTGAAACATCAACATGGTTGGTGTTGTACATTTTACAATGTGTTCTAATTGGGACCATTCTTCAAGGGTGCCTGGAGTCGTGGGCTATTACAGAACGCATTAGCCAGGTAAAACACTAAGTGGTCACATTCAATTTAATAAAACCAACACAGTCACAGTGTTCAGGGAAGGGATAAGACTGTGTAAGTCTACTTCACTCTCCTCAGTGTGTAAGACAGAATGATATGCGATTATGTGCTACATAAAAATCTTTAAGCACCCTAAAACTAAATTTTGGAATGAATCCAATAAAAATTACATCAATGCATAAAGAGAAAGACAGAATGATCAGGTCGTAATTGCATTACAGTGGCATGAAATTTTGAAGGAAGAAATCTAAGCACTAAATTAAGGAGGGTTTAAAGAGAGGGACCAAGGAAAGAAAGTTTAGAAAGCATTTAAACTCCAGGCAATATTTTAACAGGAAGAGTTTGAAATGACCCAGTCAGTACTCACTGTAGATTCATGGTAATCCCAGTTTTGAAACATGGGAAAGTAAAGTGTGTTAGAAAGATTAAGGCTATAATACTGGCTGAGATAATAAAGGTTTATGATGCTGGATAAATTAAGGTTTTTCAGTTTTGGTCTCTTCGTATGTAAAAGTGGAAGTCATGTACAGAATACTGGGAAAGTAAAATACAATCAAATATTTTAAAAAATACCTATCTCAGGGTATGTAGTTCAACACCAGAAACACTTTATTCTCTTTCTCCTTCCTATTTCATATTATTGGGTTTGTTTGTCCAACTGTGATAGATCAAGTCTGGTATAAATATATTATGGGATAATTTTTACTTTTCTTTTTTGCAAGAAGATTAAACTTTCAGTATGTTGTAATAAAACTTTATTTAATAGTTATTATAAAATTTAATTTCTGTTAATCACTTTCTCTGTACATCAGGTACCGTGCATGAGATATTCATTTAATTCTCACAGATATTTTAAGCGTTATCGTTGTCATCCTTTTTTTTAGATACGATCCTTGCATATAGGGAATAACTGATGAGCCAGTACTAAAAACTAAGTTTGTCTCACTCCAAAGCCCAATTGTTAAATTATACTTAATTGATACTCACAGATGGTGTTAACATTTATGGATTATAGATTTAAAATGTGTTTGTTTTTGGGGGGTGGAGTAGAGTTAATATCAATAGAGTGTGACATAACTGTGCTTGATTTTTATTCTGTTTCTAACTTTATGAACTTGCCTAGGCAGCAATTTCTCTTAGCCTTACTTTTTACAACGTAAAATTGTCTAAATATGCTTATCTCCAATGTTAGTTTTAGGATTAAATGAAATTATGTGTTTGTGTGTGGTATCTAAGCACATGTGTATGTATAGCATATAGCACTGCACTATTCTTGGCAGAGTAAGAAAATGAGGGTGCCAGTTTTTATAGACTGGAAATATTTGAATCATAATGCCTTATGATGACTGAAATAAAAAGTGAACTGCTCTATTCCAATTTCAGTAATAGCAGCAGGGTTGGAACTAAAAATTATAAACTCTGGGAAAAACATAAAAGGCAGCTATTTGAAGGCACAGAAAGACCAAAAGAAATTGGAGACTAGCAGGGACATGACCCCTAAAGAAGAGAACTGTACTGAGTAAAATTTATGTTCATCAGCCTTTTCTTCAGAAGGCATTCTGTAGCTCACGTGGCACAGGCTGGCTCAGACTCCAGCCAAAAACTGCAGGCATGCAGGCTTGAGGCATCAGATGATGAGGTTTGAATCTACAGGAGAGTCTTGAAAATGGGAGGGGAATCCAATAAAGGAGAGAAGAAACCTTAAATCTGCATATGAGCACCTGTTAAATCCTTGGCTCACTCCTAAACATACAGGAGAGAGCTCCAAATATCCCCAAGCAACATAATATCCAGAAGGCCAAGAGAACACAGCAGAGAGCTCAGGAGATGTTTACCACAGAGGAGAGGGACTATAGAATTAGTCCAGCCAAATTACTGCCAGAACTAAGAAAACAACATTCTTCAGAGAAAGATAACTGAATCCAGAGTTTATTATATATTCACACAGTTCAGATTAAAATAAAAAATAAATGCATGCAAATAAATATGTAAAATAGGATCCAGGGTCAAAAGAAAGGCAGTTAATATTACACCATGAACTTGAGATAGCCACACATTGCAATCAGCAGATAAAGACTATAAAATAGCCATATTAAATATGTTCAAGCACTTTAAGGTAAATATCTTTATATTGAAAGAACAGATGTGGTATATCAAGTTTCTATTTATTAAGAGTACCAAGTGGAAATCTGAAGTAAACTTTCTATTGAATGCATATTACTTTCAAAACATAACTCAGATCATCATCATTTGGGGAATATCTGCATTGCTAAGAGGTCAGTTTCTTCAAAATTAATGTAAGGATTCAATCAAAAAAATCTCAACAGGATATTTTATTAAAAATTATAAAATGATTCAAGAATCATTTTATTCAAGACATAGAATAACCAAAATGACTTTAAAATAGTGCCTATATAATTTTTGGCAAAGTTGCCAAAGCAATTTAATTGGCAAAGCAATGTGGACAAATTATTTTAAAACACTATGGAATATCTATTTGTGTGTATGTATGTGTATATCACACACTTCACAAAAATAAATTCATGATGGATCATTTAGTTAAAGGTCAATATAAAATCTGTAAAGTTTTAAAAATAATACAGAAATATACCTTATTTTCCATTTGTTAACATTTTCAGCTATTTCTTTTCTTAG